>APFE031407738.1:0-12838 GCA_000404065.3 Pinus taeda
ACAATATGAGAAAATGAAGAAAGAACTAATACCTATGGACCAATTATTATAATACAATCAACCAACTTCGGAAAATGCAAAAAGAGAAAAGATTATAAAAACAATTTAAGTAGACACATATACAACCACTACAATAACTTATGTGTGTGGGTTAACACATTTTTTAAGGTTGTAACAAGTATGCATTTATGTATTTATATTTAGATGAAGTCATTCTTCTGAGTTTTAGTTAAGTCTAGAATCTAGCTCTATGTCTAAGTATTCCTTGATTCTCTGCAACTATGCTTACATGGTAAGGGATGGATTTGTAAATTGACAAAAATGAAGCTTTGAAACTTAAATTTCCTGGAATGTTGAGGTTCCTTTTAGTTTCTTCTCTCAATATATTTAGACAAGTCTCCTCATTATTGATAATCTAAACCAATATTGTCATTAAGCTAAGAGGCTAGTTTAGTAGAGAGGCTTATTCTAAAGCCCTATATGAGGGGGATTTGTAAGTTCGTTTCATGGTCGGTCCCCTTTTAAAATAAAATTTAAAATTTAAAATTATGTTTTAAAGAGAAATAATGTAGCCTCTCATAAAAATAAATCAATAGAAGTAAAAAAATATATGACTAACACTTTTAAATCTTTTACTTTTCAAAAATATTTCAACAAGAGATTTAAATAAACTAATTGAAGATCTATCTCAAGTAATTTATGTGGATAGGAACTTCATGTATATTTACATATAGAAATAAATTTTCTAAAATAGAACATTCTAATGTTGTATATAAAAAAATATTCAATGTGGGTTATCAATAAAATATTTTAACAAGAATTAATATGGACATATACTGTAAAATATACTTAATAATAAAAACTACTTTAATTTGCTTGACAAAATGTCTAGATATACATCTGATGTATATATAAAAATGTTTATTTGTTCCTATATGTATACTCTATTTATCATTGAAAAATACAATTTAAACACTAAGAAAACACATTGTATTTTTCACTATAAAAAGGTTTGCACACGAAATCTGATCTCTATCAGCTCATATTAAATTTGTGCTTAAAGATGGCTTTATGCTGGTAGATGCCTTGCATTTCTTATTATATTGTGTCATTGGGCAAGTTTGACCTCCTGTCTCAAACCAAACCAAACAAGACCAAATGAGATCGCGTGAGTGCCTGAATTAGTCTTTATTAAATTGTTTTTACAAATGGAGTATCTATTTGTGCCTTGTTACAACATTCATTAAATAGTTCTTCCGTTATTAGTTTCAGTTTTGTTTTGTTTAACATGCAAGCACATTCAATTGTGTTTATCATAGCATTCGATTGTGTTTATGATCAAATATATATTTTTGTTGTAAGTCAATATTAATTTTATTTTTTTATATTTATGTGAGATCTTATTTTTTTTGTGAATCCTTCTCTTTTTATGTATGGAAATGTATATTTATTTGACATGCATTCAAATATTGTATAGTTATTATTTTATTAAAAATACTCATACTATAATGTATTTTTTTAATAAAAATTGCTAGAATGAATACCTTTATTTTTTATTTTTTTAAATTACACTTTAAATAGAATTATCAGGTTTGATTCTTTTATTGATATTGTAAAATAGATTTCAAGTTTATAATGTCTATAAAATTGTATATTATGACGATACATAATTATTAAAATAATAAGTTTCACTTAATGCTAAGTAATGTTAAGTCAAGTCAATTTTATAAATTAGATTTAAGATTTGTGTTTTAGGCTTAGGATTATGCTAGGGATGGAGGAAGCAATAGGAGGGAGAGAGATATATCGAGAGCAGGGAATTGGAGAGAGAGTGGCTCAAAGAGAGAAAGTGTGAGAAACTGAGATAGATGTTAAGACAGGGAGAGTCAAGGGGGAGAGAGAATGAGAAAGAGGATGAGACATAAAAAGAGAGAGGGAGAGAGAGATATAGGAATAAATGGAAAGAGGGAAGGAGTGAAAGAGACATAAAGAAAGGGAGAGAGAAAGAGGGAAACAAAAAGAGAGGGAGAGGGGGAGAGAGAGAAGGGGGGAGGGTTATTGAGAGAGAGTTGGGAATATTGAGAGAGAGAGAGAGAGAGAGAGAGAGAGAGGGATAGGGAGAGATAGACATAGTGCAAGTGGGAGAGGGAAGTGGGAAGAGAGGCAGTGAAAGTGAGACAAGGATAGAGAATGTGAGAGAGACATCATGAGAGAGAGATAGAAATAGCGATAATGAGGTAGAGAGATATAGATAGGGGGAGAGAGAGATATAAAAAGAGAGATAGTGAGAGAGGAAGTAAGAAAATGAGAGTGGTAGAATTAGAGAGGGGGAGAGGTGAAGAGTTTTACAAAGAGAGTGAGGAGGATATAATGTCAGAGTATGTGAAAGAGACATTTTGAGAGTGAGAAAGAGAAATATTTGGAGGTAATGAGAGAGGAAAATATAAACATAAAGGGGGAGAAAGTGAGAGAATGGTGAGAGATAGAAGGAGACAGGGGCCAAGGGGGGAGGAAGTAGAAATGGAGAGAGCAAGAGACAAAGAGATAGTCAGGGTGAGATAGGAAGAGAGAGAGGGAGAGGAAAGGGGGCGTAAGAAAGAGATGGAGAAGGTGATATATTGAAAAAGAGATATAGAAAAGGATAAAATTTCATAGACAGAGTGAGAGAGAGACATAGTAAGAGTCAGAGAGAATGATTGAGAAATAATGTGAGAGAGAGACAGGAGTGACAGCTAATAGCAAGAGATATACAGATTTGGAGAGAGAATGAGAGAGGGACAAAGGTATCGAATGAGGGAGGGCGTATTTTGACCCGTCAACGTTCTTTCAAAATATTCATACACATTTTGCATTCATTAAGCATCTGAAGTAATATTCTCATTGGCATTTATTGCAAAAAGGATTTTTCGAAATAGCATCTCCTATCTTTGGTCATGAATCTCTATTCCCTAACTCCAATGACGAGAACCATGACTTTATGCTAAAACCTTTGGAGTGTTGAATCTTCAAAATTTTTGTTATTTTCCGCATAGAATTTTCAGAGATGAGGAAGAGGACAAGGGGGTTGTATGTTGTTTGAATCGATCATTGAAAATTGTAAATGAGATGAAAAACAACTCTATGGTTTCATTTGATTCATTTGATGCTAACTCTAGTTTTTGTAGATTTTATTTTCATGGTAGGATAGGAAATTTTTCTATATAATGTATTATTGTTTACATTGTTTTAACAGATCATTACCAATTTTAATTTAGAAAGGGAAAAAAATAGGGTTCTATTTAATTTATTCATTTATAAATAATGTTTTTTTTTAATTTCACTGTGTAGAAAACATTTTCCTTTCGGGAGATATTTAGATTTATTTATAAAAAAAGTCATTTGTGTCAATATAATTTTATCTATCTTATGTAAATTTGGGTGGTTGAATATATCTTTTGCAAAGGAATGGTGTTACATTTTTAATGATTCTCTAGGTCATATATATGATTACACACCATGAAATGCCTATTGTGTGGATCTTTTCTTAGAAATTTATTTATTTTAAATCTTGTTTTTACTTGGTTTATCTTCTATACATTTATCTTATTGAAAATGTGTGACTTTATGGAGGAATACTTTTCTAGTTATTTATTTTACCCTCAATGATATTTGTGTAAACATATTTAGATCATTTTTTGTAATTTACACTTGAAGGTTTGATGTTGAGTAATATTTATTTTTATATTTTTAAATGTATATATTACAAATATTTCATAATGATATCAATTCCCTTTCAACGAAGAGTTCGTAGTTTGCATTTTACATTTGTTTTCGAGGTTTTATTTTTTTAGCAACTTTGTTTTTATCATTTCTGCTAAAACTTTATAAGAAACAGAATATAATTTATCATGTAGGTGAAAAAACCTAGATCTACCCTAAATCCAGATCAAATATTTCAAGGTGCAAGCCTCTTTTGTGGGTGCAAAACTTGGGGAATGTTTTGCAACTAGAAAGGTGTAATCAATTTATTAGCTTAATAGATTTAAATTTAAGATGCATCTAGGGTTTTTTTATACCATATGTATTATAAGGATTGTATGGATGTTTATAAAGAATGAATTGATGTCTCCTAACATTTAATATAAAGTTATATAACTATGATAATGTTAAGGGTGTTAAATATAATTGTGTTTATCACATAAAATCATATAAATAATATGATTGATAATGATATATAGAAAGAAATATTCCTCATATTTGTTTTTCCTGCAACATTAAATGGTGACCAAAATGCATAAACTATTACGTAATTTTAGATAATATTGTTTAGTTTTAAATAAACGTATAAATGTTTAACTTTATATTTTATTATTTTGAAATTATAATTTCAACGATAGTCATGAATTTTTGATTGAAGTAAACGATCAAAATTATAATTCAAATAACAACATAAATAACTAAGAAGCTATTTTCTTTACCTTCTCTTCACCAAAAACGTTGAAAATGTAGTTGTTAATTATTTTAGAGAAGAGGGATGAAATAAAGTGTTTTGTTTGGTATTATATTATTTTGTACTAACATAAATATATTTCAACAAAAAATTCATCCTTTAAAGAAAGGGTAGAAAATTCATTGCTATGTTGATATTTCAACTAAACTATATTTATGACTAGTTTAAAACAATAAAGCGGAAATTAACTTTCATTACCTCAAACAATCCCTACATTTCACTTTCTAGGTGAAGATGCATGTTTACATCTCTATTAATCCCTCTACAGTTTTATCCATTATACATAGATATATTATTGGTATCAGAGATAGATATATGATTGGTAAACTCTCTCACTCTGCAACTTCTATTGGTAGGAGGCAGATATCTGGTGACAATGCATAATCAGTGGCCATTGAGTTCAAAGATCCATAGTCTCCTAGAAGTTTTACACCACTCAAAAGATTGTGTTTTTTTTATTCTTGTTGTAATCAAGCATAGTAGTATAAATGAAAGCACTAGCTAATAAGTTAATATCTCGCCAAATAATTTTTAAGAACTTCTCTATGTCTCAACAAGAATCTTCTATATTTTCAATGATGGTATATCTTATTTATATCCATATCTCTATGAATATGAAACCATACACATTAGTGCTACAATTCATGGAATGAAATAATCACATGTGTAGCTAAATGTTTGAAAAATATGCTCGAGACAAAGATAAAAATAATACCCTTGAGAGAATAATTAAATCTAGCATCTAGTAATTACACAACTCCCTTATACGAGGATGTAGAGCACCAATCATGCAATAAATATATTTTAATTTCCAATTCCATTTATTGATGTTATATTTTACAAATTTTTTATAAAAAATATTGAAAGGTTTTTGATCTCATTTTCTCTTAATGTTGCATTTATCCATACTTCAATGATTAATGACATCATAAATGAAACTAGAAATTGGTCGACTCCCATATATGATATATTTTTTTTAGTCTATATCTTGGTTTCCTAAGAGTATAAGGGAAATTTTTTATTTAGTGGCATATTTTTACAAGCTTCCAACAAAACATGTATAGTCTCGAACATTATCTAAATAAAAAAATTCCTTAAAACATAAATTTAATTTATAAATTTTACAAGAATGTTAATGTGATTGTAGAAATTATTTTTAAATTATCATTTTTTCATTATAATTTATTTAAAATTTTGAATCCAATTATATCCATTAACTTTATGAAAGTACATATTTGAAACCAAAATTCATTTGAAAATATAAATTATATATTGGGAATGCATCCTCTTTCATTATATTATACCAATCTAACTCACAGATGCATATAATTGGTCAATCCACATATGTATATATATATTTTTAAATACTTATGATTTTTATTTAATTTTTTTACCTTTTTGCAAATTCAAAATAAAATATAATAGAAAACATTTCATCGTTTAGTTTCTTATCATTCTCTAATCCAATGAATGTTTGTAACAAGCTTAGCCCCCTATTTATGTCATTCCATTCAGTTGTTTAGTCATTAACATTTTGCACATGTATCATTATTTAGAAACTAGTGATCTTTCTTGCATGGCTATAGATGTTTTTTTCCTTTTTTGTTAATTGGAGAACTTTTATTATTTCATAAGATTACATCGGTTTATATAATTTTCTATGATCCTATTTTCGTCACCCATACCCTATTTGCTGGCCAGTAGCTAATTACCAAAAATTATAGCCAATTACCAAGTATAATTTTTTAACTAGAACAAAAAAGACACATTATATTATAATACCTTCAATATCAAGATGCTCCTAGATACAACTACAAATAATATGACTTTACATAGGCACTATGCTCCAGTCTAGATCATGGTGATGGAGGAGGCCTAATGTCACAGTGGATGTGCCTCACCATATAGCCTGTGTCCCTTTGAAGTGATCCAATTTATGTTATAAGAGCCATTGTACCCTTTGCATGCTAGCCCAACAGTCAAGAATATGTGAATGGTTTCTTTACAACTCATTCATGACACTAACAGTTGTATTCTTGTCTTCATGTCAGTCTTTGTTCAGTTTCTCCATAGGTTGCGTGATATGTCAAAATTGCCTAATAAGGTTGTATTGCAAGGAAATAAGTCCTAAATACTAAGGGTGTGGGCTAGAATGGGGTAGAGGGTCTCACCATGCCCGAATCTCCCACAAGGTGTCATCCTTGTTGAGCCCTATCTATAGTTCCATTTCTAGCCCTACCTCATTGATAAAGCATTGCACTCCAAGCTATATAAAAATAATTCTTACAAACCAAACGACTATTTCCATAAAATAAATCAATACACCTAGATAGAATACCCCCATAACCCAAATATGTACATCATAGACATATATAAGTGGTTAGGGCTAACATTCACAACCTAAGTCGATAAACACACCAAACCCTCCATCAAAACACCAGAAACTCAAGGTCCTTATAAAACGAGGACAACAAATTAATGCTAGATGGATCTATGTATTCTAGTCCACCCACTAACAAAATTCGCCCCATCACCAAGACATAAACCCTGGACTAAACCAAAACATTGTAAACAACCGTAATATCAATCAAGAAATTAAAGATCCAATGTCCATGGTTAATTAAGAATAAAGCCAATATTGGTGAACTATGGTAGTTCTTAACCCCCATCAAGATGAATAAATAGATGATGATATCAAGACATATATAGTGAACTTAGCTTAGTGATGTATAAACCATTGACATACCCCTCTGTGAAAAATATTTCCTAGTACATCTCGTTGTTTCTCTAGTGTGTATCATTTGACCAAGAGCACTATTTTTTCTACCACCTAGTATTGTAAAACCAAAAGGAAACTTCTTTTAAAGAGTCAAATGAGTCCTTTGACTAGACAAGGTTGGAATGATCCTAGAATCACCTTATACCTTATACAATTTAGTATTTCCCATATTAATTCTCAGTTGATCCCTAGTTCGAGCACATAAATCCCTAGGTCCCATGCCTGAACCAATGTAGCTACTCCCACCCCCATCATCTTGTTGAAAGTAATAAAAAATCACCTCATCAATTAACATAAATTCACATGTTCTTACATGGCTTGAGGGTATCAAGACAACCATCCTTAATTATAATTAAGGTCGAATTAGTAGCAGGAACCTCCGTGAGCCTCACTTCATGATGTTTTTTCAATGCCAATGGGTGGCTATCAATATGAATTACTTGCATGTCTATTTGGATCTTAATTCATGACTTAAATCTCCACCATCTTAAGGGGATCCCCTATTGGGTAAATGTGGAATGAGGAATGTGACATGCAACCACATGGGGGAGACTTAAAATGCATTGGACATTTTTTAGTTATATGGTACTTATTTAATTTTTAGTCTTTCTACATAATCCATTATTATGAAGATATACTCTAGTAACTAATTATATGTTAATTTTTTATTTTAGTATATTTGGATGACAGTAGGATGCATTACACTTATACATTAAAAAAAAACATTGATTGGATGATGGAATGGATTGAATGATGGAAAAAATAAATTTATGGTAAATTATCACGACATGGTGTGACTACATTAGTCAATGAAGTTGAACGTGAGGTAGACACCAATAATAATGAGAAAAAGATTGATTTATAAAATAGTTTAAAACATAAAGAGGGTATCATGTCCACCCATACTATTTATCTATTTTTAATATTATATTGATTTATATCGTCTATTTTTTTTTAATTTCAATAAATTATAGGTATAAATATTTTTATCAATTGAGAATGCATTTTTATATGCATGACATTACACAATTAAAACACTACAAGGTTATGTGGTGTAATGTCCACAAATTCTACATCAAAAAGTTGGAGGAAAAGATGAAAACTTCTAATATTGGGATTTTCGAAGTATTTTAGGTTACTAATTCTTCCTTAAGAAGTGATAGACATCCAAAACACTCTCAAAATAGATACTATTATTTGCAATATATAGTGGAATATGAATTTAAATCCTTCAAAACATTTTTGTTCTACGTTAACTGGTAAAAGTTACAAATGAATGAATGTGATCATGACATAATTGTTGTTGAACATGGTAATTGATTTACCATGGTTAATACAATAAATATTAAGATTTTGTGTGATGTTGGATGCTGATATGGAGAGTTTGTTACGGCCCTTGCTCACATCACTCTCAATTTCATAATACCCTATTTTTCTGCTATAAATAAGAAAATAGGTGGAATCATTAGAAATGCAACACACAATTTTAGATAACAAGGGCACAATTCACATTACGACATAAATTAAGATAAAAAAATGTCTTAGACATTCTAAGTTATTACAACAATAATTTTTAGTGGACCCTAGCAAAGACAGTAGGTCCTTCCATGTCCTAGCTAGACCATCTACCATCTGCAATTTCTAGCCAACAATATTGTAGGCTATCAAGGAATCTTGCTAAGATATCCTAGGACCTTCAAATCCTCCACTAAAGGATAGCATCAAATAAATAATTTCACAGTTGGAATGTTTTATTTCATAAAATAGGTCCTAAAGGATATTTAACTTGTATGACACAATCTTCATTAGCATCAAATGTTGGAGCTATTTTCTAAGGATTTGTCTCACAAATATTATGTCATGCAATATGTCAATGCTAGTGTTGAAATACTTTTCTTAACTTTATCTCACGCAATCCCTAGTGACCATCGTCTAGACAATATTTAACCCTTGCATCACAAAATAAAATGACGACAATATGATTACAACAAAAATACATGGATTATATAGTGATAAAGTTGCAAGAATGAGGACACTCTCCTCAATTTATAAGATAGGTGAGTTATCCCAGCAATATAAAATGGACCAAGTGCACAAAAACCTAATATAAGCTATTAGGGTATATCCACATCAATAGTAATTTATTGAATATATACAAGCATAATGTGGTGGTTGGAATCCACCTCCAAAGTGGTGGGGTCTCCAAGCTAAGGCTCCACATTTCAATCACTCCTCATTACATGGTTTTTTTCTCTCTATAAAAAGGCTCCAATCTTTAGTGCTCCTCAGCATATCCTAATTTAAAACAAAGTCCATGTATTACACTCTACAAGCAAGAATCCCTCAATAGAGCCACTCAACATCCTAGACTATGTTGTGTCCTTGTGATGGTCCTAGTGGGAAGTCCACTTATCCTAGTGCATGTTAAGATCCTATCATCAATGCCATGCATGTAATGTAGATGATAATTTAACATATGATATCTTCTGAAATATAGATGATTTTAGTGCCACAAGACACCTCTGCACATATATCAACGACAATCATCCATTTATAGTAAGAAATATAATTGTTGAGAAAACAAAATAGTTTATGTTATATCAAAAGAATTAATTTTTCCTAGTTCAATCCACATAACACAAATTTTACCAATAGCATAGTGCAAACACCTTGATACAAACAAGAAAGCTAATACTTCTTCTCAACGAGGAAAATAAGTTTATCAAAAAGAGTATTCTCCCTCTAAATATCCATTGCACTTTCTTTTGAAAAAATTTAGCCACCATAATTTTGAAATAAATCCATAATGGCATGAAAAGAACCATATCCCAAACACTACTCCGCATTAAGGAATCACAATAGACCACCTCTGAAATTTTTTTAATTTTCACCGATGGAAGAATTCCATTGAATATGGTTGGAATATATCCTAGGAGGCATACTTAACTTCATCAATAATTACATCCATATTTAAATCTTCTAGGATGAAGGGGTAAATATGTAATGTTTACTCAACTTTCCTTTTGTGGTTCTAGATCTAGCCCATATTTTACATCGATATCATATTTTTGGACAACGTTCTTCTCACTCCCTTGAGTAACTAAAGGAATTTATTGTGATCTTGAGGAACATGCATCCTAATAAAAATTCACATATTGATTCACTACAATGATTTGTTTTTCTTGAATCCTACTTATCCTCTTTTTGATACGAACATGAATATATACTAGACGCTGACATACAGAGAAATGTGATACATTTTGTTCATACAAATGAATTCCTCCTTTAGTTTTTTTTCTTTAAACATATTTCACAAAAAACTCTTCAAAATATAAATTTTGGTTTTATAGGATTACGCCTAAGAGACTTGGGAAAATATAGGTCATTTATCCTATACTTAGTAGCCTCAATTATATAATTGTTCTTTATTTATACAACTCCATTTTTATATTGATTGTCAGCCATTTTCAATTGTCTTCTCATCCCTGGATCACTGCAAAAAGAGTTAAAGTTCAAGGGATTTAGTTTCCTCCATTTCTTTTGAAAAGTAAATAATCTTCTACCTGTAGGTTTTAACCCCGTAAAGAAATTACCTGCATATGAATTCTAAATCACAGGAAAAATAAAAAATGCGAGAGCATAACACATAGAACACATATACACAGAGATTTCCCACTGGATCTCAAAAACGAGACTACCAGCTTGATTTTTCATTATATTCCTTTCAATGTTACAATATATATTTATACGTGCCAAAGCATCCAATACCATGGACCGAAAACCATCGCGTCCAAAACCATGGACCGAAAAAACCATAGGTAGGTTCGCCCAACCTAATATAGGGTCCAAAAATAAATTTCTCGGGGCGCTGCCCCGAACCCCGTACAGGGGGGCTACCCACTGCCCTCAAACCCCCCGGACACGGGGGCCTGCCGCCCCCGTGTGACCCCCCCACTGCGCAATTGGCGCAACGAAGGGGAGGCTCCGCCCTTCCTCTAACCCCCCGGTTCACTACGTAGGTTAGTCGTGGAAAGAATATAACACAACCCAACACTACCCTACCTATTTTTCAAACATGGAGATAAAACATTGTGCCGTTACACAATACTTCATCCATATTTTTCATAAACATATATTTCTTCTATTTTATTGCAAATTATAAATGAAATTATAATAATACATGTTAGCTTTTGAAAAATGAGAGACATAAATCCATACATATTAAAGTGGATTAATGTGTGAGTCTTCATGGACATTTCTTCTTTTGCCATTGATTTAAAATGTATTTTTGACATTCTTGATAAGTAAACATACATTACATAAATCCTACATTCTTTGAAGGATCTTCATTTCTCTAAAATTATTTGGGAGATCAAGTTTAATTAGTCTAAAATGTTTGATGATAATATACTATTCAAAATATAAAAATAGAAGAAATTTTGTAATATTCCAAGTATTCCATGAACCATTAACATAAGGTGTATAGGAAAAATATTTTTAACAAAAATCCCTCACTTAACCTATGAATTTATTTAGTAACAACCCTTATATTTAATGAAAATGTCATATTCGTTTGCAAATGTGGATTTATACAATTTTATCTTGAGGACATAATTGGGATACAATCAATTTTTTCTATCCTAATTATAGATTTATATTATTTGTATTTTCTTTTTAGAATTTATTCAATTTTATACATACATACATAACAAATTGGAAAAATTCAACACAAAGAAAAATATTTTTTCAATTTTTATTCCCTAGTAATAATACTTGGTGGATCCAAATTATTCAAAAATCAAAGATAAATGCTGAGAGAATATTTCATTAACATCTAACAACTACCGATCAACTGTAAAGTAAGCAATAATTCTAACACATGTTCCATTTGTAATATTCCCATCTAGCCTACGCGGCATAACTATTTTCTTAACATAAAGTAAATCATTTAAATCCTGATTTGTTGATACAATGAAGAATTTAGTGTTCAATATGATGAAAGCTACAGTAGAGTAATTAAAATTATATTATGTTTTAATTTAATTATCACACAACATTCACAATTAACATCCGTTCATCTTTTTTTATTGAATATGTAAATATAAGTGAAAGTTGCATATGCTTATGACCACATGTAACAATGGTCTTATGTTCTTCCAAATGGTTTTGGTTGAAGTTTGTTATGAGAATTTAGTTAATATACACTACAACTCTTTTTGCAAAATTATAATACAATAGAATTGCAATGCAGTACAATTGTTAAAGAATAACTCAGATAGTGTAGGAACTAGTTTCAAATCTAGGTTTTGAGTTTTTGATTGAAGTGAAGCTTCCTATGAGAGCATAGCCAACATAGGCTGCAACTCTTCTTGGAAAATTGCAATGTAATAGAATTGCAATGCAATCCACTTGTTAAAGAATAACTAAGATTGTGCACGAATGAGTTTCAAATTAAGGTTTTGAGTTTTAAATTAAGGTTTAATTAAAAATAGCGAAATTAGTTCCAGATTTAGGTTTTGAGTTTTAAATTAAGATTTAATTAAAAATAACCAAGGTACATACTTATCTTA
>APFE031407739.1:0-37545 GCA_000404065.3 Pinus taeda
TGTGGTCACTTCTAGAGCCTTCTAGAAGAGTGTTTTACGTGTATTGAGCGCCTCCAGATGGTTCATGCATCCCTATGATAGAGGAACTTATCCCATCAAGAGAGGAGCTACCCCATCCAAAAGAGGGAATATCCCATTGATGTTGGACCTGAATAACTTCCTCTAGAACACTATAAATACAGGCATTGGGCCAAAGGAGAGGAGGTTGAAAGCTGAACATTCCAAAGGGTAGATGCTGCTGGAATTAGGACTTCCATTGTAAGCTTGTGATGAGAGATTACCATCCTTTCTTGTTTCATTTGGAAGTGGGTGAGCTTGTCAAAGTAGAGGAAAACTCTTGCTGGACCCTCGGAGGAACTTGCACAACACCAAGGCTCAGGTTGTAATGGTTTCTTTTGTTTCCTTAATACAAATAAGTCCATTCTTCTCAATGATTTGTTGTTAATGAATTTTTTCATATACTCCTTGGTCTATATGTTAAATATGTTTTGTTTCATGAGATATTCAGGTGTTATGTAATCGTTTGATTGTTAGTGTATGCAGGTTTCGAAGTGAAGGAGGAGCTCATCTGGATCGACAAGGCTAGACTACTACAACAAGCATTGGATTTCAGGTAGGATCGAAAAAAACTTGGTTTCTCATATGATAATGCATGTTTAGAGAAGGATTGCTCTTAATTATCTTGTTTGTCACTAGAGAGTCTTAGACTCCTAGGGAGGTTAGTTTTGTCAGCAAAAATAACTCTTTCCGCATGGCAAATTGGCGACTCCACTGGGGATTCCATGGATTTGATTGATTTCTCTTTTGATTGATACTTTAGTTTGAGAAAATCTGATTTCTTTGTAGTTTTTGACTGATTGACTGTGAATTTGGGTGGAATACCTTAGGGTTCAGTTAGTTTTTATTTTTCTAGATTTTGAGAGCAGTACTCACCCTCTGCATTAAGTACAGTGCGTACTAGTACGCACTGTTGCTTTGTACACAGAACGTGGTCGCACCTGTGCCAACAGGCTGCCTACGTACCCCTGTCAAAAGCTTAGAAAATTTCAGTTTTTTCCTTTTTACCCATTAGATTTTGTTTGTAGTTTATTTATTACTGCCCAGATCCACTGGTTACTTGTCAGAAGCTTTCATCTTGGCTAATTTCATCGGCATTCCTGCTTTAACATTTTATCAATTGGGTGTTTTGAGTCTCTTTTTTGAGAAATTCTAAATTTGATTTCCTTTGGTCATTACTTGGAGGTTTGTCTCAGTCTTTTCACAATTTTTCATCTTTTTGCTCTTGTTTTTGCAAAACAATTTCCCCCTCATTCGCCGAGGGGGGCTAAATTGTGTATGAGTGTTAATTGCCTTTGAGTGTTTTTATTTTTTGATCTTTGGAACTCTCACCCAATTTTCTCGACTTGCACTTGATCGGTTCTTAGATTACATTAGAATCATCTTGTGTTTGAGAATTCTCATGCATAGATTACATTTGCATAATTAGAATTCTCCTTTTCGGAATATGAATGAAAAATGTGCATATATTACATTTGCATACTTTTCAAGTGAATTGTGCATAGATTACAATTGCATAGTTTAAATTCTGAAAAATCAATCGTAGATTTAGATCAGTTTTCTTTGATTTGAATTTACATAAAAAAAGGGGGTTTTGAAATTGATTTGCATTAGTTTTTCTTGATGAAATTAGTGCATTAGAGAATTTGTTATATTTTCTCTTAGTGATCAAATTTTTGCATTATTGGAACTGAATGGAAACTCTCTCCTTACTTTAGTTAGGATTCATCGAATTGAAAACATTACATTATCATATTCGATTGCATTCAGTTTTGAGTCGGGTCATAACACCATCGGTTTCGTATCCATTTACCCATTTGAGTAATAACAGCCTTAATAACACAGCGCTTAATTAAAATTCATCTAGTAATTTTTACATTTCTAGGGCTCTGAAGCACCAATATAGATCAGGCTAGTGTCTTGGAGTAGGAGAGTAATTAACTCTCCAAGACAGTAAAACCAAACAAGTAGCTTATCTTGTGGTAGGATAAATCCAACTGTTGCATTTATACTCTAGGAAAGATCCTCTTAAAGGAGAAGCATGAGCTCGTGCCCGAACCAGTGAGGGGATCAATCCTCCCTCATTGGGAACGACGCCAGACATGCACGTATTACAAATGGTAAACCTCGGATTAACCATTGTCGAGGAGCCAGGGGATCACTTATCGGTAAACCTTGGATTGACCATTGTCAAGGAGCCGGTAAGGGGATTGAGCTTGTTACTCTGCCCTTGCGTGCTGTCGGAGCGTAGAATGTTCCCCCAGGTGTATTTGTTGTTGTTGGTAACCTTAGTGACCATTATATTAGGATTCTACCCAAGGTGACGGTGGAGGAAAGATCCCACTGTACCTGGAGCAGACGTCGGCTAGACTCACTTGGATTTTCTGGGGGGTTCACTTCACTCGAGACGGTTAAAGTGGAGGAACTTGGTCCAGTCTATTCATTAAGCAGGTTGCCGGGTAACTGTTCCACCCGCTATTTCTGTACTGAATCCTACGAGGTTGGATTTCATCACCAACTAGTGTTTTTGGTCCGGAAGCTTACTGTTTGTGTTTGGTTTGACTCCTAGATTTGATAGCGCGTGTTAATTTGTTTGTTTTTATTTTTAGAGACCATAGGTGTGAATTGTGAATTTTAATTATTAGGTGTGAATTGTGAATTGCTAATTTTAGTTTTAAATTGTTAATAAAATTCACTGAAGTTGGATATAATGGCAAATGTTCCGGAATTTATCAACCTAGGAACCCCTCCTAATGAGAATCCTAGTACCTTTCCTTACTTTGGAAATGTTGGTCCTCCTTATATGGCTACTTTGTCATTACCTGGATTTACAATAGGTTTACCGATATGGTTATTTTCAACTTCGTTGGCCCCAAATACTCCAATTGTTCCACCTCAACCGAATGCTTCAACTCAACAGAGTTCACCATCTCAACATCACCAACCTTCTGTTGACCCTTTACCTTCTTCGCCTAATTTTTCTTCCTCCATTTCTTCCTCTTTACTTGGTAAACGCCTCGATGCTAGTAACCAGGTGGCTAAGAAGAAGAATAAAGGGAAGAAGAAGAAGAAGAAGAAGAAGCAAGATAAGAAAGAAGTCAACCAACCAACCACGACTATAAGTGTTAGTTGTGCCGAGGAAAACTCTGACATGCATCGTAAACCCAAATACCCTTGCAGGCTTTGTAAGGGTGACCACTTCCTTATCAATTGTCCTGGTATTCCAAAGGTCTTGGAAGTATGGTAGAAAATATCTCATCAACTTTCCATTGATCCATCAACCAGTGAAGTCAGGTTCCTTGGAAAAAAGGTAAAGTTAGGTTTCCTTGTAAGTTATGCAATGGGAGTCATCAAACTCACATTTGCACTCACATGGATGAAGCCTCAAAATTTTTGGAAAACCTTACTGTTCCACAGCAAGAATTTCCAACTAGTTACCGTAAACTTTTACCCAACCTACCATTAACTAACGAAGTGATTGATCTACTTTCAAGTACGATCGATCCCACTTTTCCATTGGAGAGTGAAACTCATGTCACTTAGGTTGATGATCCATTAGTTGATCAAGTGGTCTATTCAATTTCACATTCGATCGATCCCACTTTCCCTTTAGAGAGTGAACTTCATACCGCTCAGGTTCTTTTTGTTACATCAGATTCCTCTATTTCGGGGTGCATTTCTACAGAACCCCCTCCAAGTACTGAGGCCTTTTCCTTTGATTGGAACAGACTGACAGAACCTCGTCTTCCTTCCTCCATCCCTTTCCAAATCATTGTCAAGGCTGGTGGTAGGGACATGCATCATACACAGGTAGATGAAGGTGCTTCTGTTAGTATTTTATCCTCAACTGCTTGGAAAGCTTTGGGTTCCCCTCAGCTTGTGCCTATTACGCAGAATCTGAAAGCTTTTAACAGAACCATTAGTGAACCTTTAGGATCCTTCCTAAGTTTTCTATTACCTTGGAAGGTAAAATTGTTTGTCTCTTATGGTAGTTCGAGGTCCCTTGGATTTCAATTTACTCCTTGGGCGAGACTATGTTTATGCAATGAAAGCTGTCGTATCGACACTCTTTCGCGAGATGTCTTTCCCTCACAATGGAAATATTGTCACTGTAGACCATCTTTCATTCCGTAGTTTTGTTTCAACTACCGATAATATGACAGCCCTAAATGTTCCTGATTCTAAAGTGGTATCTACCTCGCCACGGGTTAATTATGTGGCAACTGATCCCATGTTTTCAGTTACCGATGTAAGTGAGACTCTCACTGTTTGCTCATCTTCCTTTGATTTAGATCCGTAATTGACATGGAAATTTTTATGGGATTATTTGAACGCGACGTTCTTATCCCTTTTGAGTCCCTTGATATGTGTTCCTTCGAGAGAACCATTCTTCCTTCTGATGAAGACCTCTTGGAAGCCATGATCAAGGTGTGTCCATTGACATATGTTTCTTCCAGTTGGAAGCCATGATCAGTGAGCACGAGGATAGTTTTGTTCCTATGTCAACCTCGTTAAAAAATGAAACAGGGTGTTGTGAGGATAGTTTGTTCTTGTCTTAATCTCGTTAAAAAATGAAATAGGGTTTATGAGGATAGTTTTGTTCCTGACTCAACCTCGTTAGAAAATGAAATAGGCTGCAATGAGGAAAGTTCCTTTTATTGTGTCGACCTCGTTAAAAAATGAATCAGTGAGTATGAGGATAGTTCTTTTACTGAGTCAACCTCATTAAAAAATGAATCAGCTAGATTCTAGGATATGTAGGTAGATTGTAGAAAGTAGGATTTTGCGAGGACAATTCCTGTTACTGATTCAACCTCATTAAAAAATGAATCAGGTATGAGGATAGTTCTTTTCTTGTGTCAACCTCCTTAAAAATGAAACAACTCCCTTTTCAAGGTAAATATTGAAAGTAAACCTTCATTCCATCCATCTGGTTGAGTGAAATGAAGCCTGGGGGGCATGTACCTCACTTTGCATCATTATGCTGGGGGCATGCGAACTTTTTGAGCATAGTTCCTTGGCTTGTGTCAAGCTCGTTAAAAAATGAAACAAGGGTGGGTTAGGTAGGTAGATTGTAGAGAGTAGTCATGAGCATAGTTCCTTGTCTTTTGTCAAGCTCGTTAAAAAATGAATCAAGGATTTTAGAGCATAGTTCCTTGTCTTGTGTCAAGCTCGTTAAAAAATGAATCAAGGATTTTAGAGCATAGTTCCTTGTCTTGTGTCAAGCTCGTTAAAAAATGAATCAAGGTTTTTTAGAGCATAATTCCTTGTCTTGTGTCAAGATCGTTAAACAATGAATCAAGGTTTTTAGAGTAAAGTTTTTGTTAGGTAGATAGTAGAGAGTAGTTATGAGCATAGTTCCTTATCTTGTGTCAAGCTCGTTTCAAAAATGAAACAAGGGTTTTGAGGATAGTTCTTTCCCTGTGTCAAGCTCACTAAAAAATGAAACAACTCCCATGAGTCTTTCCAAGATTTCGAAAGAAAACGTTCATTTCATCCACCTGGTTGAATGCAATTAAGCTTGGGGGGCATGTACCTTGATTTGCGTCATTATGCTAGGGACATGCGAACTTATAACAAGCATAGTTTTTCGTTTCAAGCTTGCGTAAACATGAAACCGAAGCCGAGCATAGTTCTTTTCCTGTGTCAAGCTCATTAAAAAATGAAACAAATCCTCCTCTACTTGAGTCGAGAGTTTGACTAGACCTCATAGATGTTAAGTTTTATATTTAGGTTAGTTATTTCAGTCTTTTGCATAGTTTTCTTATAGTTTGAGCTCAAGTCTTTCAAATGATCTTGTATCTGAACCTTCATTTCATCCCTGGAGTTGAATGAAATGAAGCTGGGGGGCATGCGCTCTAGCAGTTATGTTTAGGGGGCATCAAGCACAGTTTTCACTCTGTTTCAAGCTTGTGTAAAAATGAAACCTATCTTGAGTCAATTTCGGTTATTTTCAAGACTCATTAAACTCATGAAAATCCCGAGATTATTTTTAGGTTAGTTATTTCAGTTTTTTTGCATAATTTTCTTGTAGTTTTAGGTCAAGTCTTTCAAATGATCTCGTAGAGTACATTTTTATCATTTTTTCGAACTCGTTAAAACTTACGAAAAAGTGAAACCTCAAAGTCATCTTTTAAGCCCTTTTCTGACTCCTAAAAAAACTGAAAAGATTGCCGAGCGTTTCTTTTACACTCGTTAAAACGGAATTAAAAGATGGTCCCCTTATAGCCCTTTTCTGACTGTAAAAACAGGAAAAGATTTCTGGATTTTTGTCGTTTCAAATTTGATACTGGAAATAAAACGACGTGTCCTTGATCGCTTTTTACTTTTCAGGTCAAAGACACTAAACATGAAAGTACTCCTTGGTCGCAAGATCAAGCGGTTCTCCTAGTTATTATTTTATACTTTTTCGGGCTTAGGAGACACAAATTTACGAAAAAGTCCAATCTGGAGTCTTCTAAGTTTTTCAGACTCTCTAAATATGAAAAACACCGAGTTTCTCCTATACTGGACTCGTTAAAATTTCACAGTAAAGGACCTGTTCTATTACAAACAGGAACGGACCACTCCTTCTTAGGGTTCGCATCAAAAACTAAGTTGGACTCATCCGAAGGATGAGCTTACAAAAAAGCATATGTTATCCTCCTCAAGCTTGTAAAAAATAAAGAGGTACTTGCCAGAAATGGTGGGGGAAAAATGAGAAGAATGAGCCTATTTGATATCCTTTTGTCTCAGAAAAAACCTTACTACCACTCTTGAACACGCACTTATTCATTCGTCTGGGTTGGGAAATCCCTTGCCTCACAGTTGACCAAATCATTGACATTCTTTAGCCGGGTTAGATATGGGAATCAACTTTGAGTCATTCGTCGCCAAACCATCTGTTGTGTCGTTATGTGTTCAAGAGGTCTGAAACAAAGCATTCAACCGCAAAATACCTATCATTCATTGTGTCCTCATTGAGTCAGTCCTTGCAGCAACATTTCTTCAACTTGAACTATGATTTCGTGTTGTAGGCATGCCTGCGACGGGTCGCTTTCTATCGACATTAGCACATTATCTAGAGAGTTGACTTAGAAATCGTCAGTACCTTGGAGTCTGCATGCATCAATGGCAGGTTTCTCGCCTTCGACGTCAATTTTCATCATTGACTTGCGATCTAAGGATTCCATGAAATGTTCGACACCGACTCATTCATTCACATCTCGTGGATTGTGCTGGGTACTTTGAGAATCATTGACATTACTGGTGGTATCTCTCACGCTTGTTAACAGTTTACATCATTGACTGGTAATCAAGTGGTTTCTACCATGTTCGACATCGACTCATTTATTCACATGGCTAGAATCGTACCAATTCGGGAAGTAGAGATGAAGACCTGGATCTAGTTTCCACCATCCAGGCTGTGAGGAGTTTTGTATTCATTATATTGTAGACCAATCATAAACAGATGGCTACGTCCATACTGTGTCTACACGAGTCTATGATTATGATGTATTATAAAATCCCTGTATCAGAGTAGTAGTTAGTCTGTTAGTTAAAGTTTTTGATCTGAGTATGGGGATGCCTACCTCAGCGATGATATAATCTTATACATGTATTTTGTGTTGAAAATTGCAGGTTCTGACCAGGCTCTCCACGAGATAATCCTTGAAATGATAAAGTACTTCACCCTTTCTAGATGATATAAAACCCTTATCTATTACAGGCTTCGCACTTTAGGGGGCAATCTGTTACATTGAAATTTGTCACCATGACTATCTGCAGTTAATATGGCTCCATCAATAGTAATATTATCCTCCTTGTCAAGCCTCATACCTCTGCTCTTCATGTCAAACTTCAAAAAGAGAGAAAGTCACTTAAAAACATGTTTATCTCTGGTACGCAGGTTCTCTCTACCTTGCCTGCGTGTACGCACTCCAAACACCCTGTACCTGCGTACTTGTACGCTCTGTAAACCAAAGGATGGGTGCATACCCCTGTAAAGGTCAAAAGGCGTGAGTTTCATCTTAAAAAAGTTACTTGTGGTCACTTCTAGAGCCTTCTAGAAGAGTGTTTGACGTGTATTGAGCGCCTCCAGATGGTTCATGCATCCCTATGATAGAGGAACTTATCCCATCAAGAGAGGAGCTACCCCATCCAAAGAGGGAGTAATCCATTGATGTTGGACCTGAATAACTTCCTCTAGAACACTATAAATACAGGCATTGGGCTAGAGGAGGGGAGGTTGAAAGCTGAACATTCCAAAGGGTAGATGTTGCTGGAATTAGGACTTCCATTGTAAGCTTGTGAAGAGAAATTACCATCCTTTCTTGTTTCATTTGGAAGTGGGTGAGCTTGTCAAAGTAGAGGAAAACTCTTGCTGGACCCTGGGAGGAACTTGCACAACACCAAGGCTCAGGTTGTAATGGTTTCTTTTTTGTTTCCTTAATACAAATAAGTCCATCTTCTCAATGATTTGTTGTTAATGAATTGTTTCATATACTCCTTGGTCTATATGTTGAATATACTTTGTTTTATGGAATATTCAGGTGTTATGTAATCGTTTGATTGTTAGTGTATGCAGGTTTCAAAGTGAAGGAGGAGCTCATCTGGATCGACGAGGCTAGACTACTACAACAAGCGTTGGACTTGAGGTAGGATCGAAAAACACTTGGTTTCTCAAGAATAATGCATGTTTAGAGAAGGATTGCTCTTAATTGTCTTGTTTGTCACTAGAGAGTCTTAGACTCCTAGGGAGGTTAGTTTTGTCAGCAAAAATAACTCTTTCCGCATGACAATTGCTATGTAGGCTAGTGAGTCAAGATATATAATCTGAAATGCGTGCCCACATATATGTTAAATATATTGTAGGGCCAGTGTGCCCATATATGTATATGTATATGTACACACACACCCGCATATATATTGTCAAGTTGTCTGTGATCCTTTAGGCTTGACCTATGGATGGAGGAGTCGCGACCCAGGGGCATCTAATCCATCAAAGTCACCCAGGGATCACACCCGGTCTGGGCCACACCAACCCTAAGATGATTGGATTTTTTAGCATGTATCCTCCCCCTAGCACAAGGCACAACCACCCCCCGTGAGGTTTGATCTTGGGTCACCTTGCTAACGAGGCCCATCCTCAACCGGTTGTGCTAATGGTACTTGATATATATATAATATATATATATATATATATATATATGATGTGAGGTCAGAGAGCTTGAATTTGTAATTAATGTAATTAAACATAGTTAATAATAAAATAAGGTTGAATCCAGAGCCCACTCCACTGAAAAAATATGGGGGGTACAACTCCAAAGAAAAAGGAATCAGTCGGGTCTTTCGATGAAAGGTGCACCACGAGGCCCACGTGGCTCTAGAGGGTGCCACATGATGAAGTAAATACATGTAATTATAAATGAGAATATTTTTCGAGTGAGATTATTATTCATTTATTTCATTCAAATATTCATGGTTGGATGGAGAGGAAATTCGGTTTGGTGACTGAGGAGTTAGGGAGTCCTAGGGTTGGACTCTAGAACTGGCTCGGGTGTAGTTATTTAGTTAACTGTACCAGTGGGATGCATCTAGATTTTATGTGAGCCCTTAAGTGGCTTTGGGAGCTTGGTGGCCTTGAGGGTTTGTTGGCCTTGGTTATGGCTTGGTGCCATGGAGTTCTGGTAGGGAGCTTGGTTTGAAGATAGTCAGAGGTCCTGGTTTAGGCTCTAGCATTGATTGAGGGATTTATTTCAATTTGGGTTGTTTGGCTCTTAGACTTTGGAAAGTATAAGGGCTCTTGAAGTTGCAGGATGAGACTGTTTTGACCAACCGTAAGTCACCCTGGAATGTGAGCACCACTGAGGGACTCCATTTGCGTCACTTGGGTGTCGATCAAGGACACGTGAGCATGTGGTTGGAGACTGAGGTTGCCGGGGTTGGTGTCATGGCCATGGTTTTTTTGTTGGTTGTACAACTACGCCTAGAGTTGTTGCCTCAGCTTGGGGGTGGCCTATGGTCGAGCTTATGAACCACAAGGTCTATGCCTGGGAGCAATGTGGAGTGCCCACAACCAGTGGGACCATTCATGCAGATAAGTCCCCACTATGTGACATCTATGCATTTTTATGTGTTATGCATTCTGATGGTGAACCCTCATTTGGGTCAATGTTGTATTTATTGAATATGATGTGTGGAATCCGTTTATAAAATTGTATTTGTGAACTCTAATTAGGGTTTGAAGCTATTATGCTTGAATGAGGATATTTAACTATTAATTTCCATTGTGCATGTTGATGTATGGTTGTATATGTGTCGTGTTTAATTAGTGGTTTTTATGTTGAAACTCTAGCTTAGGGATTCAGGTTAATGTGTTGTTGGAGAAAATTTACTTGTACTGTCTAATATGTTTTATGTGTATGAGATGAAAATTATTATTTCAGATAGACTGTAGTACTGCACACATGATAATTAAAATTGCTAAGGTTAATTATTGGAAATTATGGCAGATTTGACTATTTAGGCTTCCACAAGATAAATTAATGATATTTCCACAGTACTAGTTGAGTGGTGTTGCTCGGCATGGAGCCAAGGACATTATAAAGTGGTATCAGAGCAAGTTGCAACACTGGGGTAGAGTTGAGCTAATAATTACAGACTATCCACCAAGTGTTTGATGGAAGTGTCAAAAGTGGAATTACAATATTTTTTTTAAAAATTGAGCAAATTTCTAGCACAGTGAAAAAAGTAAGAAGTCAGAATTGATGATTTTCTTAACTTGATTGGGCCAAATTTGAGACAAAATTAAAAAATTACAAGTTTCATATCAATTGTTTGCCAAAAGTCCTAATATTAATATAATTTAATTACAGATTGGTATTAAAAGTAACTGATCAAATTTAACCTCGAAGGGCTAACGATCATGCATTGGTAACACTTTCATGAAAAAATAGAGTTAACTATTTTAATAAATTTAAAATATTTATATATAGATAACCAATTTTGTTCGCAGCATAAAACTATGACACTTGTGGGACGGAGCATATCGCCCATCTACGTCATCAAAGACATTGCGTAAGTCTACAAGTCAGGATATGATCGCAGGTTTGGTATGAACGTAACTTATGTATTTTACAATTTATATTTAAATGTTCCCGGTCATGGTTATAACAGTTTGGGTATGAATGCAATTTATTTATTGTAAAATAGAAGAAAGAAATTAGTTTAATATTTACGATGTTAAAGATAGTTTATGGGACAGATTGCTGCTTCATCTGCTTGATTTATTTAGTATTTTTTTCTGTGAAGCCTCAGAATAATACTCATTTTTTCTCGACAAACCCCTCCTTAAATAGACTATCACAAGAGCTAGCTACCAGTTTATCTGCATAACTTTCCGTGTTGTATTTGAAAGTCTTACAATCTAAAATGAAATGTTTTTCTGTTTCCACTTTTCTAGAAGAACAAAAAATGCATACTCTTTCTTCCCATACTTCTTTTGGCCTTTTCCGGCCCCTTGTTTCACAAGGGAGTTGATGATAATTAGTCATTTACTAAACAATAAGAATTTTGACTCTCCAAGAAATATTCACAGTTATGAATACTTTTGGTTAATGACTGTGAGTAAGATTAAACACTTCGATATAATATTTTTTTTTTCTTCCTAACTCCTTATTCCAAATACATTTATAAAACTTATTCATTACCAAAACTAATGCAAATGTTCCACTTCATGGTTATAACAGGTTGGGTATGAACGCAGTGTATGTATTTTACAGTTTACATTTAAATGTTCCACGTGATGGTTATAGCAGGTTGGGTATGAACGCTTCGTTCGTGAGCCCTCACCGTCGTTGATCATCCGAGGGAAGCATAGGTCTAGTGAGGTTGATTATTTTATATAATTTAATAACTTGTATACATGCCAGCCTTGGGTCCAGGGTTCAGGTGGGCGCAGTGGAAGCGGAGGGCCTTGCAGGGTATGTGGGGGCTGATTGTTTTTTATTATCATGTTATGTTTTTTTCCTTAGAGGATATGATACGACACGAAGTATGGAGGGGCTACGAGTGGGCACCTCATATTTTAAATTATACATATATTATATAAGGTATTGATATGGAGTCATGCAACGTGAAGGCTGTGGGTGCAATGTCCACGCTAGTTATTAGTCCTTGTTTCCGGCATGGCAGGGACTATAGCGTTCGATACGGCGTTGATCGTTTATTAATTCACCAGTTGACCCGCTTTTTTTTTGGTTACTTCAATTTTAACCAAAGTTTATTGGAAACAATTTTACATTATGAAAATTTTAACCAAACTTTTGGATTTAGCCTCTTATTGCAGGCTTCACGTGCCCCAATGCTGTTTTTAGCGAGGGGAAGAGATTTTATCCTAAGTTTTTAAACTGGCGGGAGGGGAAGCGATTTTATGCTAAGTCTTTAAATTGGCAGTTGGGGCAGGTTACATATCTTACAAACTTACACTTGTCGTCACTGCTGGCTGCCAGGGTTGTTTACAGGTGCCTAGATGGGTTTGTTCAGGATGCTCAGTGCGCTTGTTTGTTCAGAACATTCATTGAAATGATCTCAGAACCAAAGAAGGCTTTTGTTTGTTTAGAAAGGTAACCAGTGCCCTTCTCTAGCGTAGAGTTCAAAGTCATTTGGTCATTGAGCGCCAGGGTCTAGCCGCTCCAGGGTTTTCTCCAGAGCCATGAAGGTTACACTCACGGAACTTGTTCTGTGTGTAGGTACACTAATCCACTTGACTGTTGCTAATCCTATGAGGTTTAAATTTCTGTTCTTATTGTATTAACAGTTTTATATGAAATTCCTAACCAAATGTACCAAACGTGCAGGTGGCTCCTGCAGTTTTCATATTTGAATCCACCAGCGAAAGTGGGCATGTGGTAGGCACTTCTTCAGGGAACCGTTGAAAGCTACCCTTTAGAAAACACCGGTCTTGAATCCTTCTTAGGGAGGATTATTTGTGGGTTTAACGGCAAGATCTTGCTTTGGCAGACACAGGTGTGCACGGCAACTCCAATGTCTCTCCACAGGTACAGTAATGTCATTGCAGCTTGTTTTCCAATGTTTTCAACAGGGAATTTCTCTCTAACCGTGCGACTGTCTCTGCTGGCTGGTAGGCTTTTGCCCAAAACTCCTTTACTAGACGATTCGGGTTTCAGTTCAATGTTCACCATTATTTTGTGGTAACTTACCTTTAACTCTTGTGTTTCTTTATAAAGATATTCATAACTTTTGAAGATTATGCGGACTCCGATCATGGCTCTGAGGCAATACTCTACAGGTAGTCTTGTTATTGTTGCAATATGGTCCTTTTGCCTTCACTGTAATTTTTTAATAAACTGAAAGGGTAGTTTTTCCCCTTAGCCGCATTTAGGGAGCCGTAGAGAAGAGCGGGTATGCCCAGAGAATTCCTCCCTTCACTTATTCTTTTCTCTAGTTATTTGTTCATTAAAATATACTCCCATATTTTTTCTCTAACACTACTCAATGTTGATAGGTATGAATTCTCTTTCAGCTTTCGACAAATCGCTTTTTCCTTTTCTAGAAGGTTCCTTCTCTAATTCTTCAATTTTTGTGTTTCCTTATATCGTTATGTGCTTGGCCTTGATCCATCGTGTTCGCTTGTCTCTGCGACTGGACTGCAGATTGTAAGTATCATTTTGTTTGTTGTGCTCGTTTCTCTCTGCTACTGAACTGTAGATTGTAAGTATCGTTTTGTTCATTGTGCTCGCTTCTCTCTGCGACTGGAGTGCAAATTGTAATTTTCATATTGTTTATTGCCTTTGACTAATATTTTTGTTCTTTACTTCAACTTAAATTGTGTATGCGGACGTAATAAAACACGTAGCCTGAAATCAACGCGCTGTTACTGATAGTTTTATGTGCGAGTTGCAGATTTCTCAAAATACGAGCGATGACGTCAAATGTGCTAGGCTTTCTCAGTGAGAAGAACATACTGGTGACTGGATCCACCGGTTTCCTCGAAAAAGGTATTAAATATTTCAGACAGTACTGTTATTCAATATATATATATATATTTGTTAATGATAATCGAATCTAATTGCTGTTCACTTGATGCAGTTTTCATCGAAAAAATATTACGTTCACAACCACGGATTAGCAGCATCTTTATTTTGCTTAGGGCGAATGATGCTGAGTCTGCCAAAATTCGATTCAAAACTGAGGTAAAAAATCTGAGTACTCTTCCTACTCATAAATTGGTCAATGCTCCGTCTACAAATGATGTCGTTTCTTCACTATGAATGACAGGTTTTGAAACTGGAGCTTTTCAGAACTTTGAGAGAGCAACATGGAGACAGCTTCGAAAGCTTCATATTCCAGAAAGTTGTTCCTCTGGTTGGAGACATTGCAACGGATCATAATCTTGGAATTTACACCGAGAGCAGCAGAGAACACCTCCGGGAAAATCTGGACACCATTGTACATATTGCAGCCAACACCGTGTTTGATGAAAGGTTTGTTTATATTCGCTTTTTTCAAGATGATTCCTCGTTGTTATAGGAAAGTATTTATATTTCAATGTAAAGCCTAATACCTTTTCGCACCACGTAGATATGATACTTTTCTCAATGTCAACACAAAGGGAGCTAAGAATATTGTGGAATTCGCGAAACGGTGCTGTAAGGTTCAAATTCTCGTGCACGTCTCTACTGATAAGGGGATAGATTCTCATCTTATCCATCAGATAAAAAGGTTTAACGAAGAAAATGGATTTCTTAAACAATAACAAATTTACTAAATTGTGAAGCATATTAGATTTAAAATTAATGAAAAAATTAATTATTAAATTTGGATAGCCCACCATGTGTCGTTGAATTGGCCGTCTACAACCTTGTTATAAAGTAATTTGTAAAACATTAAATTCAAAGTTCAAATTCGTGTTAGAAAAAAACAAATTATTAATTTTGAATGATAATATTAAATAAAAAATAATTTCAATTAAAATATTAATCTTACTTTTTATTATATATATTTTTTATTTATTTTATTTTCACTTGTATATAATATGTTATTTTTCTTTAAATTTAAAATTATATTAAAAATTGAATTATTTTAAATTAATTGAACTTTGCTTATTTAATATTTTATAGATATTGTATATTTCAAGAAGCTTTCATAATTTCTATTCTTTAAAATATAAGAAATTATAAATGATTTATATTTAATAATACCAGCATATTTTTAATTTTCTATAGAAATTAGATTTTTTAAACTATTTAAACTTTCACTTTTTTGTTTTGTTTTACAAATCCTTAACTTTACACATGAAAGATAATTATTTCAATAGCTATGATTATTTGTCAGAAAAAATTATAAATGATCTATATTTAATAATATGAAAATATTTTTAATCTTCTATAGAAATTAGATTTTTCAAACCATTTAAACCTTCACTTTTTTTTGCTTTTTGGTTTTACAAATTCTTAAATTTACACATGCAACATAATTATTTCAATAGCTATGACCATTTATCAAATATTTGGATGCAATTATAAAAAATTATTAACATTTTAAAAAATCCAAATAAGTGTTGTTTAATTTGATTTCTATGTGGTTTATTTTCATTCTTCGTCGCTCTGATTTATTCCCTACCATTTCATTTGTCCTAACCTCCATCCCTCCATTTCATTCAATAGTTTTAATTAGTCCTCATAATCGTTTTGGATACCATCCTGCTGTGATGTGTGTGCTACTGTGCTCTTGCTATGCAAGACAATTGTGATGTATCTATGCATTTCTGGTCTCAGGTCAGCCTAAGGAACAACGTTGTTAATGTCGAGGGGATTCCCAATCACGACCACTCTGCACTTGTTTAGGATTCGTTCGCATTTCTTTACCCGAAATGATTTCTTTTGTTAGTTTGTTATTTAGATTTCTCCAGGTTTTAGGGATGGATCTACTTATACTAATAGATTTGGAACAAAAAAAAAATGTAGCTAGCGTAATATGTAGGCGGTCTTTCTTCAACACACTCAAATGCACGCCATGATACTGGTTGTTTATTTTAATGATTTTTCTTAGCAAAGATACGAAAGTGCATAAAATTGTGTTCTGCAGACCCCGGCAGGGACTACCGCCACGACAGTGGCTCTCTTGTTTAAAAAGGTGTTTGTGGGTGTAATTTCACATGGTTGATTATACGGTGTTCTCATGGGGTATGGTTGTAACCGAGAGCTGGGTTTCACACTTATTTTATTTTATTTTAATATATTTTGGTTTTGGTTGGATTGGGGATTATGGGCGACTATGGAGGAAGGTGATGGATGTTAAGAGATAGTTCTTAGTTTGGTATGTGAAATTTTATTGATATTTATTAACAATATAACAGTGGAAGACAACCTTTATATAGTTGAAAAGAAGGTAGATGTAGAGAAGGAAGCTCTCTTTCTTTTCGCTAAAACAAGAGTGTTTTCTTCTCATTCATTAACTAAAAAGTTACAAAACTATGTTACAAATCTTGACATTGATGCCTACACGAACATCCAGTCTCTACCATGCTTAAAAAATCAGGCCTAGGGCCCACAAAACTCTGTGACTACCATCAACCGTAGGATCTGATTCTAAGGATCTCATGGTCTAGGGGTAAATTTGGAAAATCAATTAGCACACAAATTAACAAACACCCCGAACCTGAAGGGAAATTAAACCCATTCAAGAGTTCAAGCAGGTCCGCCCAGGGAGATAAATTCCGAGCAACTTTAACGTTCGAAACCCCTGAGACACCACAAGGATCGCAATAAGCTCGGAGGATAATGCTACCAACAAGCTCGATGAACCGTGGCCATAGATCTTCACAAGCTGAATCCGACGGTTGAGGAGAATATTAGGTAGAGAATAAGCACGAGGAAAACCCACCCGATATAGGCAGTTTTCTCTCTCCTCCTATCGCCACGTGGTGATTGATGAGTGGCATCGGGGACAAAATATGAAAAACCGCTTGGGAGCTTGGGGACGCCCGATAAACCACTAAACCTCTGTTTTCTTTGAAAAAGAAAGCCGCTCTTTCTCCACATCCTTTCGTCTGTCTGAAAGATCCCCTTGTGCTGATTCTGTGGTCTTCTGCTTGATGAACCCTTGTCCTCCATTTGTTTAGTTGCCCAATAGTTGCTTCTCCTTCATACTATGATAATGTTCACTATCTGTGCGTGCTAGACTGTGGCATTCCTCACACAATCTCCCTCCAGGTGCTAGCTCCCACCTGTGTATATTGTGATCTTTTTTTACAGAGCACCCCTTCATTTTGCAGCCGGTCCGCTAATTTGTTGGCATTTCTGCGCACATTTACGAAACTTAGGGTTCTCAAGATTCTTAGATGAGATTGAATACAATGATAGACCTGCAAAAGTCGCCAGTGGTTCAAGACTTTCTCTGGTGCTGAGTCATTTGCTATTCTTTTATTGAATTAGTTGTTAATTCAGAGTCAGCCTCTATGATAGTGTTTGGCATATTGAGATCTCTCATAATCTCTAAGCATTGCTCTATGGCCATTAATTCCGCCATATTGTTGGTAGCATTCCCTAAATGATTATGGAAGATAACTATAATATTCCCCTTGTCATCTCTTATAGCTCCACCATAACCCACAACCCCTGGGTTTCCTTTTGAGGCTTCGTCTGTATTAAATTTCAAGAAGCCAGGGGGGGTGGTTGCCAGTGATCCTGGCCCATTGTAGAGTGTGTTGTAATCTTGTTTGTGCCTAGGGGGACAAGCTTCTAGAGGCCCAAAAGCAAAAGAATGCAAGCCTCCTGGTGAGATGGAGGATACCAAGGAGGTTGCTTCTGAAGGGTATTTACAGTTTCTTTGAGTTGCCTGAAGAGCTGAGCTCTTATGTTTTGCGTTGATCCAGATTTATCATTGAAAATTCTATTATTGCGTTCTTTCCAGACATTCGAGATCAAAAAGCCTAGGATCAAAGTCTAGGTTATGTTGACTATGTCATTCTCAGAAAGTTTTTTCCTCCAATTCTTTAAAGTTTTAAAGATGTCGTTTTCATCCTGGTCAGTTTGCCTGAAGATAGAGGCAACTCAATTCCATAAGGTCGAGGTGAATGTGCAGAGGTTAAGAATGTGATCCATCGATTCTTCCTGAAGACCACATAACTGGCATCTAGATGGTTTAGCAAATCCTTTCTTTCTAAGATTTTCCCAAGTCAGAATATTTTTGTGTTGCACCATCCACACAAATAGCTTTATTTTCATCCAGTGAGGGTTCTTCCATAGGTCCTTCCATATTTTATTAGGGTTTGTCATATTATGTCCAGTGGCAATTTCTTTGGCTTCTTTGAGGTTGAAGTTGCCCTCACTGTTTCTTCCCCATCTAAGTTGATCTATGAAAGTTGAGATCAAAAATTTCCTCTTTTCTAGGATTGTTGCAAGAGCTTCAGCTTGGGCCTTCAGAGGAGTCTCTTCACTGTAAACTGGTAACTTCCATGTTCTCCATTTATTATTGTTTCTTGTCTGATCCCAATAGTCACTGACCTTTTTCAGTCCTTTGTTGACAGTATCATCTTTGAGAATATCCAGTCCTTCTCTGCATAAGTTGGGTTCCTGCTGCCAGTTATCCTCCCGAAACCAGGCTAGGTTCCCATTTCCGATCTCCCAGAAATTATGTTTCTGAACTAATGCTCTGTTCTCCTAAGCATTGTTCCAAATACGGGAGCCCTTGATGTGTCCAGTCATTCTAATATGGTCCCATTCTTACCAGTCCTTTGCATATTTTTGTTTCCAGAGCTTGACCCATGGATTTCTTGTTTCATTCAGCCATCTCCACCAAAGTTTGGCCCCCAAAACTTTGTTGAGAGTATTCGGGTCATGGAGCCCCAGACCCCCATGAGTTTTGGGTTTGCATAGTTTGTCCCAAGCTACCAGAGCCCATTTCTTTTTTTCCTCCCCTTTTCCCCAAATAAAATCTCTTTGAATGTTCCTGATTTGCTGTACTACTCCTCTAGGGACAGGAAGAGCCGAAAACATGTAGATTGGAATAGTTTGCAGGGCCGCCTTTGTGAGAACTAGCCTACCTGCTAGATTTAGAGATCTGCTTGTCCATTTGCTGACTTTGTCCTTCAGTTTATTAGTCAGTGGCTCCCAAACTTCCTTGCTTAGAGGTTTTTCCATGAGAGGTATTCCCATATATTTGGAGGGAAGATGATCTCTCTGAAAGCTGAGAATTCTGGAGAGGTTTCTCTGAATAGCAATATTAGTGTTAAAAAAGAATACTTTTGATTTTGTGAGACCTACCTTTGTACCAACTGCCATAGCAAAATCTTGCAGAATTTGTTTGAAATCTTTTCCTTCTTTGACCGCGGGTGTGCCCTGTAGCATGGTGTCATCTACAAATTGCTAATGAGTCAAAGAGTCTTTGTCCTGGGTAAGCTTGAGACCCTAGATTCTGCCTTCCCCCTTGGCTGAAATGATCGCTTTGCCTAATCCTTCCATCATAAGGATGAAAAGAATGGGAGAGAGCGGATCTCCTTACCTGAGACCCCTCGAGGGCCGAAAGGATTTGGATGGAGAACTATTGAGAATGATAGAAAAGCTAGCAGATGTTACCAGAGCCATTACCCATCTAATCCAATTATGGTTAAAGCGATATGCTTTTAGAACTTCTCTGATGTATGACCAGTTTAATTTGTCATAAGCTTTCACTAGGTCAAGTTGTATGATCATACCTGCTTGCTTATTATTCTTGAGAGAGTGCACTATCTCGTGGGCTTGAATGATGCTATTGAGGATTTGCCTTCCCTCCACATATCCAATTTTCTCCTCAGACACGAGAGTAGGAAGAAGGGGCTTGATTCTGTTTGCAATAACTTTAGAGATAATTTTGTATACTACATTACAGAGGGCTATGGGTCTGAATCGGTCTGGCATCATTGCTTTATCCTGCTTAGGAATTAGGGCTATGAAGGAGGCATTTAGTGCTTTTAGGATTGTTTTTCAGATTCTTGAATCCTCCACCACCTCTAGTATGTCATGTTTGACTATTTCCCAGCCTGCCTTGAAGAAGTCTACATTGAAACCATCCAGGCCTAGAGATTTCCCATTGTGCATCTCTTTGATTACTTCTTTGACCTCCTCTTCCGTCACTGGCCTGTTGAGATTATAATTATCTTCCCTGGTCACCAGTTTTGGAATGTGCTGAGTAAATCTTTTAATAAATAGAGATTTGTCTAAGATAGGCTCCTCTACAATATTTTGAAAATGTTGTACTAGAATAGATTCCATATCTTTGTGTGTGCTCAGCTCTATCCCTTGAGGATCTATGAGTTTTATAATCCGATTATGAGCCCTATGTTCCATGGTAAATTTGTGGAAAAACCTTGTATTTCTTTCTCCTTCTTTAAGCCATTGCACTCTTGATTTCTGCTTCCAGAAGATTTCTTCCTGCTGACATCTATTGTCCCATTCCTGTTGGAAGAGTCAGCGTGCAATTTCCTATCCTCATTGAAACCTTCCTTGATGAGAATTTTGTTAATTTTCTGTAAATTTTGTTCCACTTCTTTTTTGGCTTTAAAAATATTGCCAAACTCATTTTTGTTCCATTCTTTAAGTTTGACCTTTATGTGTTTGAGTCTTTGTTGCAGAAGGAACATTTCTGTGCCTTGAATGGGCAAGTCTTCCTTCCACCATTTACCAATATTGGTGATGAAGTCAGGGTGAGTAAGGCAAACATTTTCGAACCTGAAAGGTTTGTTCCTTGGAGTGCCAATAAAAGAAGCCTCTAACTGAATAAGCTAGTGATCTGATCCTCCAAAAGGAAGGATAAAAGCATTCAAGTTAGGGCCAGAGAGAAAGAGGTTCTCTGAAATGATGAATCTATCTAGTTTCGAGGCAACTTGGGAAGCTCCTCCCCTCTTATTGTTCCATGTGAAGGTACCATTTGTTGTTTCCAAGTCCACTAGCCTCATGTCGATTAGGAAGTTTTGGAAAGCAATAGAGTCTCTTCTGATTATTCTAGTTCCTCCTTTTTTTTTTCTGTGAGAGATTTGATCATGTTGAAATCTCCACCCAGAATCCAGGGCATTACTGGGTATCTCTCCCTAAGCTCCTCAAGTGAAGTGAGAAGCTTGAGTTTGTCTTCAGGTTTTTGAGGACCATAGACATTTGTGACCATATATATTTCCTTGTCACCCAAAGGTTGGATAACCATTGAAAGGTAGTTCCTGGAAGCTTCAGCATCCAGAATTCCAAATTTCTGGGGGTTCCAAAGAGTAAGAATCCCACCCGCTGTATTATTGGCTTTGACTTCTAGGTGCTCATATTTACTAATCCATTTGCTATGAATCTCCCAGATTTTATCTATGGAACATTTTGTTTCCTGTATAAACACCATATATGGGTTTTCTTCTTTTATTCTATTGCTGCAATTCCTTTGTTTTCTTTTACTTCCTAGACCCCTAATTTTCCAAGTTATGAGCTTCATAATGATGGGTTTTTAAATGAGTAACTGGTGAGATATTTCATCTTACCTGACTTGAGCATGAGTTTCCCACACTCTGTTAGCAGCTCATTTTGTCTATTCCTTCCTCTTTTCTTGATTGGGTTCTTGTCCGAGTGTCTTGACGCTTCCTCCATTGATTTAACCCCTCTATGTTCCTGGCTATCATGGCTTCTTTTGACTCCAGTGGTTTTTGTCTAAGATCTCCAGAGGAAGAGCTGTTGTACTCTATCAAACTCCTCTTGTGGTAGGGAGTCTATCCCTTTGTTGGTTCGCCGGTCTAAGAATTTTTCTAGATCAAGATTCTCCCTCTCAACAATCTCCTGTAGTTCATGGTCCTCTGTTCCAACTTCACTTGGGGTCATCTCCTAGTCCCTGCTTGATTCCATATTGTTTGGTATAGTTTCCCTTTGTTCACTGTTTTCGTGTATTATTTCCATACTGTCCTCCTTTTCCTTCTCTGTGGGATGGTTGTCTAGTGTATCGTCTTTTCGAATGTTCCCTCCTTCTAAAATCTCAAAATTGTTGCGACTTGGTCTCTTGTTCTATCTGGGTTTCTTTTGGTACTTTCTTCCCCCTCCTTTCCATCTGCCTCCCATCTTGGTGAATCCTTCAGGATCTTTGCCTGTATTGGTTCTCGAATTATCCTCCCTTTTGTTTTGTGGGCAGTGCCTAAAGAGGTGCCCATGTTCATGACATTTCCGACATCTAAATGGGACATGTTCATAGTCCACCGCCTGTACCCATTCCTCATCGTATACTTCTAGGACAACTTCATCCAGGAGTGCTCCCGATAGATCCATTTCCACACATATTCGTGCGAAGGAGGTATATTTACCTTGCAGAGTTGCCTCTGATATTTTTAGAAAATGTCCTAATTTATTTCCTATTGCTTTTAAGGATTCAAGTAGCCAATAATATAGAGGTAAGGAGTATAGTCTTATCCATATTGGAAGTGATGTGAACGTTTCTCATTCCGGGACAAAGTTCATCACCCAGGGTCGCATGTATAGGCCTGCAACAACATAGAAATAGGGTCCTCCTTCAAACACTCTGTCTTTGTCCTCTAGGCTAGTGAAAACCACTGTGAAGAAACCCTTGGACCCTAGATGAAGATTTATTTCTCCCTTTGGTTTCCAGTTGTTTCTTATCCATGTGTACAGATTCTTCTTTGTAGGCCATATACCCATAAACTTGCATATAATAGCATAAATTGCCATGTGATCTCTGTGCGCCTGCAGTGCAGGATCATTCAGAACCACCCGAGGTTTGATGGTTGACTTGGGTTTCCAGGGTCCTGTTGTAGATTTGTACTCATTTCTTTGATTGCTGTCCCCTGGTCTCTCCTCCCTTCTGACCTCCCTGTGAGTCTCTTCCTGTTCATCGGAATTGTTGCTTTCCGGTTTTTTTGTGTTTGTCTTCTTTTTTCCTGCCTCCAAGGGTTTCTTGAATCCATTCAAAATCGTTTCCTTGCTTCTATTTGATATGACGTTACTGTAGGAGGGAGTGGAATTCCCTCCTCCCGACCCCTCCATTGCTACTAGCTCGCTCCTTCTATTGCTTCCTGTTCTAAACCCTAACTCCTTCCGTCGCTACCAGTTACTCATTAAAATTGCATGTCATCGTGCATTTGTTGAATGGTAGAGAAGGAAGCTCTCACTGAAGAGAGTAATATTAAATATGTTTTTAACATTGTTTTTGAATATGCAGGTGTTTAGAATAACATGGGAGTAGAATTTGAAAGCAAGGTTGTTAACAAATTTGATACAGATTACATAAAAAAGCAGCAGTACTTGATGATGAAAGCGAAAAGAATGATATGGATGTCTCTGAAGACAAAGATGAATTTATTGAAACCATTTTTCAGCAATGGAGTCAAGAAGAGATAGCATTTTGCTATCAAGAAATATCGCAGAAAGAAATTCATGAATATGAAGAGCAAAGAAGACAGTTTGAAGATGCAATGTTGTGGCAGCAGTCCATAGTTGAACAAATATTTGAAGAGGAAGGTGTAGAAGAAATGATCCAATTGTTTTTCAAAACAAGTTCAAAACAAGTCAAAGAAAAATTGTAGCAACAACAAGTGAATAAAGCCTACAGCAAGAAAGTTCAACATAGAATGAAGAAATTTCGAGGATATAGAATCTGGGAGCAAAAAAAAAAAATTTGTAAAATTCTTGAGTTATTGTAAGCCTAGCTGAGACATAGACCAGTAGGCATGTTTATATGATAATTAAGTCATGTTGAGTCATACGATTGTAATTAAGGGGGAGCGTTAGAAATTGTAATTACTCCTGCATGTGGAGTTGGCTAAACATAGAGAGTCAGAGTTATTGAGTGGTTGAGTGTTTGAGTGTTGAGTCAAGTTGAGTCAAGTGATAGATGAATTTTAGTGTGTCGTTGCATGTCAAGATATTTTAGGCAAGTCACTACTTGGAAAAGGTTAAATACCCTTCACCAAGTTCATTGTAGAATCATGTTTTGTGTGATCAATAAAAGAGCCCCAACTCATGTTTTATGTGTTGAATTTATGCTTTGTCTCCTCCACCTTTCCAACATAAAGATCTGCAAAAGCAAAAGAGTGAAAATTATTGACAGATTATGAGCAAGGCGACCGAACTGATTTCATCATATGCCTTCATGCCTACTCTTAGCTTGTGCACAGAGGGAAAGCTTGCCAAGTGATATCGTTGGGGGTGGTGGACATCAAGTATGAACGGTAAATAGAATTGGAATTAGTAGATTAATAACTTATATAAACACACACACATTCACCCAATTTAATGACTTGATTTCAAGGTACCTTGCCAATATGAAGGCTACAATCTCATGTTTAAGATCAATAGCAGTAGCAACTTTCCAGACTATTTGGCATTCATACTTTGGTATTGGGCAGGCCAAGAAGACGTTGTAGCTATTCAAATCAGACAAGGAGTTATTTACATAATAATCAACTTATTTCACTTTGCATTCACACTTATCTATGGTAACTAAATTAGCCCTAGTTAAAAACAAAATTCATGGTGATGAGTACAACAATGTTATACAATATGTGATGTAATGGAATGCAATGCAGGAGGAATCGTTCGAATGGAAAGCAATGTACTGAAGCCACGGGGCCGTGTGGGACGTAGTAACACCTACAAGGGGAGTTCTTTCTCTTCGGTTTATGGTGAGTGATGGGAAGAGAGAGGAATGGGTATCAACAGCCCATGTAATACCAGCTAACTGGAAAGCAGGGGCCATATACAACTCCGACATTTAGCTCAATTAACTCATGGCATAGATTTGGCTTGCTATCCTCATAAATTGTAGTCTGGTAAGAAAGAAAGTGTGAAGTTAGGTAGGATGTCTGATAATTTAGTTTATGATGTTAAGATATTACCGATTGCAAGATCTGTTATTAATAGGTTTCATTTCTATATTTATATATGGAATGTGTAAAGGAATTTTAGAGTTCGAGTATTCTAGATTCGAAGTTGCTTCTTGATTCTAAGAATCAAAGTTGCTTCTTAGTTGTATAAGGTTAATATATTGTACTTTCTAAAATCAGAAAAAATAAAAAATAAAAGAAGCGGACTATCATTTGTCCCCTGTTAAAAAAAATTCATTTGTCCCCTGTTAAAAAAAATTCATATTGGGTTTATTGTAAGTATAGTTTATTACATTCTTTTAAATATTTTAAACTTCACTAAAATACTTTATATTGCATATTTTCTTCTAAATCATTTAATTTAGAAACGTAATCCATGCCCATCCATTTACATTTATACTTATATTCTACTTATGAATATGTGCATAAACAAAGATACACTTACATATTGATGGTCGAACTGGTTTATCCCATTTAAAAATCCCATTACATTTTTAATTCTCACGACTTTAAAATCAAAGATATATATATATAAAATGTGTGGGGAATTCGTTACACATAATTGGGAGGAATGGTGGAAAGCATTATCCACAATAGCTTTTTAAACCTATTATTTAAAATAAATAATAAATTTATTAATTTATTATAATATATTATATTGTTTAAATTTTGTAGAATTTATTTTATTTATAATATATAATAAATATTAATATAAATATCAATTTTCATTGTAAATTTTAAAATTTATTTTTTAATATTTTAATTTAAGTTTAATCTTTAAATGCTAATCAAACTTAAATAATATAATAATATTTTTTTAACATAGTATAAATATAATTTTTAATATAATTCAACCTAAGTTTCTGGAAAATTTTAAATATTTGTATTTTTTTCATAAATTCAAAAATTGTTTTCTAATTTCTAGAAATTTTATTTCTAATTTTCTATAAGTTGAGTTTTGATGTGACATAATTCTCCTTGCGGAGGATTTTACATTTTGTCACACATTATTTTAAAATAAAAATTTGTGAGTGGTTATTCTTTAAATGAGTGCTCACACTGACATTGACACACTGCTCAAACTATTTCATTTGTGAGTGATCTGACATTGGCACTAACACTATGACAAGAACTAATGTTGATACATTCTGTAGAGTGTGGTGGTGCGGAGAAAAAAATAATATATTAATACAAAATCTTCCTTGAACCTTAGCGTTCTACCCAAGATATCAATTTTTTCTTTTTAAATGATCCCTCAATGGCACCAAAAACCTATGTGTATATATGCAATGATGTATGAAGATTGGAACCATAGCTTGTTAAAGTCGTATCGCTACCTGCCATGTTTACACGACATGATTATTAGAGAAGGCACGAAAGCTAAGCCTAGTGGTCTACGCTCAAGATTCATTCGTCGATACAAAGAACATTAACTCACCATTTGCCTAGAAACACTTTCATTTCTACTCTATAAAGTTCTCTTTTCCTTTCCTTACTTCTTCATAGATGTTCCTTTTTCTAAAAGGCAAATTGGTGCTTCATCACCATTAGTCTAGAGTACGAATGGCCTTTTATCTATTATGTAGAGTTTTTCTGGTTGTGTCGAGTTCCGCACCTCCACACTTATTTAATATCGACCCAACACCCGCTTCTATCCTTTGCTAATCACCGTTAATATAATTATCTTTATACACGGACCCATGTTCATTTTGTTTGTGGAGCGAATTCACTCCTACCTTCTTCTTTGAGGCAACGAACTGCTAGCCCTTAGATACTTGTGTTGGTCCTTCCATATTCCTTTCTCAATTTTCCTGTATTCGGCTTGAAATTATCTAGATATTGAGCTCTTTTATGTCCAATTCCAGCTTCGTTGGATTATGTATGATTTGTCCTGTTATCTTTTTTTCTCACTTCAAAGAAGAGTGATTGTAGAGTTCTTTCTGTTGGATCAGGTGCACAACAAATAAATTAAACACACAGCAATATTCAAGCACATAAACACAAGAATTAACGTGGTTCACCCAACCAATCTGGGTAACCGTCCACCAAACATAGGCATCAGGAATATATTAAATAATTGGAGATTACATCAAGAAATCCTCACTCTCTTAGCAAATCATCCGAATGATTGCCTGTTATATAGCATAGAGAATATAACAGCCTCATAACTCCCTCACATCAAATATAGGAGGCATTAACTCCCTCCCAACAACCTGGAGCTAAATTTTTGCCTATTTGACTCAAACAGAAAATCTCAACACTTTCTAGTCGGTCTAGCTAAATTTTTCATAAGTATAGATATTATGTGTTGGAAAATGTAATTCCTACTGGTCTCAGTTGTGACTTTCTATGTAAATGAGTTTGTTCCTATTCTATAGGAGTGAGTATATCTATATTTCCCTAACTTGGTGTGTGGTTGAGATATTCTCTCAACCAACTGATTGTGTGTCGAAGATAGTTTCCCTATCTTGAGACACTACTTCTTGTATATATGTAATAGCATAATTGATCAATGAGAATTGTCTCACTTGTGACTTTATATGTAAATGAGTCTTCCGATTCTATAGGAGTGGTTATATCTATATGTCCATAGTTTGGTGTGTGGTTGAGATATTCTCTCAACCAACTGATTGTGTGTCCAAGATAGTTTCCCTATCTTACAACACCACTTCTTGTATATATGTAATATCATAATTGATCAATAAAAATAGTTTTGCACTATCAAATTTTATCCTTATGGTAGTTCAACCATGCATATATCTTCTTTTAACTATAGATTTAGCTCTTTTTGTTCAAAATATCATGCATTTTTTTCATAGATTCAGTAGTTCAATAGTTTCCGTTCAAAATATCATGCATTGTAATTTTGCAATTTATTTATCTTAGTTATTTCAAATTCTCCAATTGTTGTTCAAACCTTCATAGTGTTTTGGCATGTTAAGTGAGTATGTCAATTTCGTTCAAATCTTTAAAGCTCTTTGTCATGTAAAGTGTTGTTGGGAAATTTTGCAGCATTTTATTTACTAGTGATCTTCCCTTGGAGCATTAAAATTTGATGGTATAGGAAGGCTTTAGGTTGAATTTCAAACAAAATTGACCTATTCCCTTCTTGCAATAGTAATGTCATGAGAGGAATTGAGTTGGAATACTGTAAACAGTTGTAACCTGCAACTGCCTTTGGTGAGAACTGAGCATGGGCAGTTCGTTGAAATGGTCGGAAATACTACTGCTGAATGCATGACAGTTTGTTATTTCTCATGCACTTTTGTCAATTTGGTTGTTCTCGCCTTCATGAACTTGCCTGCGAGTATGTGCAACAAAGTGGTGAAGAAAATATTACATGCTGATAAGCTTTTATATGTATGACAGTGCATGAAAAATATCACACACATGTGGAATTTGTATCAAAAGATACAAAAAAATATATTTTCTCTTCTACTTGGAATCATCCTAAAATATTTTGATTAAAAAACAACAGTAGGCTCAGCGTATAAATTCAACTATATTTTTGTGAATGCATAGTTAAAATTACGTAAGGTTCTACTCTTTATATGTTGCGTGAGTTCCTCTACGGTGTCATGCATCACAATACATTGCATGCATAGGGATTTCTTTTATAAATGTGAATATCAAAAGCATTAATACATTTAGAATAATTTATATTAATACATCTTCGGATGCCTGATCGAATTAGTTCATTACAATTTTTTTGAATACCCTTACCTATTTCGTTGGAGAAAGAATTGAACCCTAGCATTACCCTAACATCCCAATGGCTTGGTGGTGTCATTATTAATATCATACTTGATCGATTATGGTGTTGCTATGAAACCACTTTATCACACCATTACAATGACCTAAGGTAGAGTGCACACCTCTATCTAAATGAAAGCACATCGTGGAACTGGTCAATAATAAGAAAATATAAAATACACCCACCTTTCATTTTCGGCTTTTAAATTTAATAATACATTTCATCAAATTGAAAATTTAGGTTTAGAAATCTAAATTATAGGCTTAAGTCCCAAGATTAAGTTTAAAAATCTAAATTATAGGCTTAAGTCCCAAGATTAAGTTTAAAAATCTATACATAAGTTTAAAAATCTAATTTATAGGTATATTTTAGATTACACAATTTTTTGAAAAGACGTAAACATCCAATAGGATCTTGGTTATGTATGGTTAAATCATCATTTTCACAATAGTCTGTCCCCCAATGGTATGTTAGGAAAGTTCAAAGTACAGAAATTTAGCATAATGGATGTGCATTATAGTTGACCCACAATCAAAATAAAGTTTATATTAAATTTTGAATTATATATAAAACCAAAATCATTTAGCATAATGGATATGCAACACAATTTATACACAATCAATTCCTTCCGAAACACATATTTTATTACTTGCATGCATGCTGATAACTCTTGTACCATAGTCGTGTAGCAATGCAACACTTCTAAATTCCTCACGAACAAATAGCTATAGGGAAAATGATCTCCAAGTCGCAGAGAATTTTTAAGCATAATCTCTATAATTTAATAGACTCAGAGGAAAATAGACACGCTTTCCGTAAATGATAAGGGACTATTGTTTAAAATAATCAAAACGACTTACTGAAGCACGAATGGATAGGTTGTCTCGGAAAATATACTCGAATTTTCAAATCGTCCACAATGATCGTTTGGTCTAAAAAGGGGGGAAACTTGAAACAATATCTCCATGCAGCAGGTTGTTGACATAATCTCTGCATACTAATGCGTGAAGTAAATTCTTGGTCACCAAAAGTTTGAACGATCAATTCCATGCCCTCCTATCAATTGTAGCCACATTATGTCATGTTTATTTATTTCTCAATAATGATTCAATGATTATGCTGCATCCATGCCCAGTGTTCCACATGCAATTTTATAAACGATAATTATTCATCGTTGTCTAGTTTTTCAATTATGAACAAGAATAAGATAGCAGGTAGGTTGCCAAATGTCATTTCAGTGTCCCTGCAAATAATAACATAATAAGAGACTTTTTTAACAGTATTTTTAGTAGATATTTTCAGCTGTGGTCCATGCTGAGCCTTCCATGTCCTTTCTCCATGATATTTTATTTTTCAATTATGATCAAAGTTAAGAATTAGGTGTCCTTTCCTTTGTCTTGCTGGCGTATCTCTCGAGCTTCCACAACATGAACTTGTCAATTCACTTGCTTGGTATTCCCTGCACACTGGCTATAAATGTTGAACAACATGATTCTCTCCTCAAATTTCCCTATGCCTGTCTTAATTGAAGCACACACTCTTTCATAGCTCATCACAGATTCATTTATTTGGTGAATCCAGGCTGGGTGTGTGTAACATACTCATTTCTACAACTTATTATGGAGAATTGAGAAGAAACTATATAGTTTCATCTACTAATTTAAATGGAGTACATAAAATCGTGGAGAGCTGCTAACATTGAAGATAGGGGAAGCCAAGACTAGGAAGGGTCCATGGATTGTCAAAATTGGACACATATGGTTACATGGGAAGGTGTTGGAGTTTTCTTGCCAAAGAATATGGTATGTAAGAATGATTTCTTCCTAATACGTACGTGATTGTTAAATGCATATAATAATATTGAGACGATTTTGAGTTTCATGGGTGGTTGGTAATTATTGCTTGGAATCACAATTTATTTATAATTTAGATTTATTTTTTTTTACTTGTAATGGCCTTTTTTTTGTTAAGCTTGATAGATCATTCTTTTCCATTATAAAATATGCAAGTTGATTACAACCACTTAGCTTGGTTACGTGGTCTCAACCTATCTGGTGGGAAACTAAGTTTGTTGACCATCTAACCGCATTATAAGTCATCCAGTAGCAAAAAATACTTAGTTTATCTATCCAAGCTATATAAGCTTCATTATCATGTCCACAACCATATGATGTTTATATATATATATATATATATATATATATAGTATATATATAATATATATATATATATATATATATATATATATATATATATATTATATTATATATATATAACTGAAAACTAAAAAGTAAAGTTATTCGCATATAAACTTAATAAAAAAAAGACTACGACTTCATCCTTCTAGTCCTCTTGTTCGGTAGATGCCGAAGTAACCAGGGCTAGGTCTTTCACACTAGAACCGGGCAGCTCAGTCGGCAAGAACAGGCATGGGAAGTGTTCCTCGATATGGCCCAGGCGACCATCCTGTTTCTGCAATTGGAATTGCAGTTTTTGAAAGTCCTACTTATAGTCTAGAAAATCCTTAATGGTATTCATCTAGATTTGTTCCATCGCTTTGCCTAGGAGGCATTTCAGCAGCCAATACAGGTATAGATTATGTTTGTATTTCATCTCTCTATCGCGAGTGTGTCCCAGATTAGGAACCAGGACCTTCCAATCTTCCACGTCCACTACCCCTGTGCTCGCATGTCTATTGATATCCTCTTCCCACTAAGTAATAAGCCGTAGAATCTCCTCTCTGGTGCCACCCGCATATGCAGTCGTTGCTTCTTGGATTAGGTTGGCCACTGGTTTCCTCCCACAACGTTTTCTAGCAGTGCTCAGCCTCGGCCTTACTCTCCCATAGTGCCTTGCCTCTACCCTTTCCTTTCATTACTCAAGCCATTGTTGTAATGTCTCAAGGCCTTCTAGCCTGTTGTTGTCGTTGGCTAGGATCAAGCTTCAATTCTTTCTTCTTCCAATGGGAGTTATCTGTTACGGGAACTAACAACCAAGAATTCGAAGCCATTATTTTCATAATCTTCATCAACCAATGGTTCTGCTCATTTAGCATTTCTTCCCCCCATGCATCCTGTTCAAAGCCCCCAAGCGCGAGGAACCTCCACCTGAGACACCTTGGACACCCTTGCATGCTCCCTACCTTGTGCATACAATGGCCATGGTTTTGGTCTCGAATTGCATGGCCACATACAGGCCCAGTAACTGAGAAGTCTAGTCTATAGGAGCCACACTTCTTCTCCCCTGTGCCCCTTGTTAGAAGACCTTGTCCCCTGTCCTGCTAACTTCGTCTCAGCAATTCTTGACGCTACTCATCTCGGCCTCCCAATTTCTGAGCCCCTTCCTCCACCAGGTATCCCTCCCATACCTTACAAACCATTCCCCGCTCCAGCCGCTAACAGAGGCTTGCCTGGCCAGCTTTCCCAACATGTTGATTTCCCAATTCCTGAGTACCCCTACCCCCAACATCCTCCCCCCTACTAACTCCCCTTGGGTTCTTGGTGTCTGCCCTCATGAACCCCATCTTACTCAATGCCCTAACCTTTGCGACTCGTTCTGGGACCTAGACTAGACTTAACGCTAATGAAATTGCCACTACCTTACCTTTTACGCTTATGTTTTCCAAGCAGACGAGTAGACAAGGTTTGCTCAGCCATAAGCTTTCCCTCCCCATCCCTATAATCCCCATGCATGATAGGAGAATACCAAAGCGGAGCGATACCCCAACAAACCCCTTGCACGAGAGTGCAATACCAAGGCAAAGTAATATCCCTACATAGCTTATGCAGCTGTGATAAATCCTGCCATCCTCCACCTCCCAACCATTCTCACTACTCCAAAATCTCACTCTCCACAACCCCTTTCCCCCATGCAATCCCAATTCAACAAACCAGACGTAGGGAAACATAATGGAGTGCAGGAAGAGAACATACTCGTTAACCAACGCTTGGGATCATTGTATATCTTCTCCTTCCTGAAACCATTGTGCCACCTTTGCTATTTTCATCATTGCGTGATCTCCCTCCTCTCTACTAACCCTATTTGCTGTCAACCAACTCTAATGCATACCAATGCCACCTTCCTTACACCATATTGTCTTAACCATGCATACAACCACTACGCCCTGCGCTTTGAGTGTGTGGGAGGTTGTGGCACTTTCTTTGGACTTCCTTGTGATGATGACCCTCTTAATGGATCTGTCAGCCACCTCTCACCCCGATCGGGGAACTTGTAATGGCCTTTTAGCAAAATCAAAGTGATTAGTTTGTCCTTGAATTTTTATTTGAATTATATGTATTGCATAAGACTAAGGAGTGACAAAGAATAAAAATTAAAAGTGGAGCATAGATTGATCTTCTCAATATTCAAAATAGTTTAATAGATTACATTGAAAACATCAACAATAAATGACTGGAGTATAACTCAACTAAACTGAAGTAAAACTAAATTGTCTATGACACCTAGCAGACAATAGAATCAAATGTGATGACACCTAGAAAACAATGAGATTCATATCTCAACATCCCCTCTTAATCTTAATTGTTACAAGTAGAGATGCTGATAATGCCTAATTTCTCTCTTTGAAATTCAAATCCATTTTTTCCTAATGGTTTTGTGAAAATATCTACAAGCTGATCTTTGGAACTACAAAAAGCATGTACTATGTCCCCATCATTAACAAGCTCACGAATGAAATGAAAACGTGTGTCAATGTTCTTTCTCTTTTTGTGGAAAACATGATTTTTTTATAAATATTGTTGAATTGTTGTCATAGTAAATATGATTTGCCTCCTTTTGAATATTTGAAATATCTTTCAATAATATTCTCAATCACATTTCTTGACAAGTTGGTGAATTTTTTGCTACATATTCTTCCTCTGCAGAAGATATTGAAACCATTGAATGTTTCTTGGATTCCCTTGAAATCAGATTGTTTCCAAGATTAAAAGAATACCTTGAGGTGATTTTACAATCATCTAGATTCCTTGCATAATCGTTATTTGTATAACCTAAAAGTGAACAATTTTCAGAAGGTGTATAGAACAAACCACAGTCTATGGTCACTGCAGTATACCTTAAGCTCAATTTTGCAGCCTTCCAATGATAAATTTTAGGTGATTGCATAAACCAAGAGATAAAACTTATTGCAAACATGATATTAGGTCTAGTTGAAGTGAGATATAACAAACTACCAACTAGAATTTTATACAGTGTGGGATGACCTACTGGTGCTAAATCTTCTTTGCTCAGCTTGGTGCCTTGAGCAATTGGTGTATTAGCATGTTTGTAATTGGTTATTCTGAAATTTTGGATGACATCAGTGGCATATTTTTGTTGGCCAGCAAATATGCCATTAGTAGATTTCTGAATTTCAATGCCTAAGAAGTATTTCATGACCCTTAGATCTGTCATATCAAACTCTGTTTCTGTTTCTTCTTTGAAATCTTATAACATCATATTGTCCGTATAAAGAAGATCATCTACGTAAAGATATACAATAAGAATTTTACCTTCATGAGTTTTGGTATACAAAGTTGGCTCATGGTTGCTTAAGAAAAAACCACTTTTGATGATATAGGTGTTGATGTGACTATACCAAGCTCTTGGAGCTTGTTTCAAACCATACAAAGCTTTCTTCAATTTGTATAACTTATGCTCCTATCCAGGAACTTCAAAACCAGGAGGCTACTCTACATAAACTTCGTCCTGCAATATACCATTTAGGAAGACAGATTTTACATCAAGCTGATAGAACTTCCATTTATGTTGAGCTGTTGTGGAAAAAATGGTTCTGACAATGTATAACCTTGCTACTAGAGTAAAGGTTTCACCATAGTCAACACCAAATTGTTGTGAGAATCCTTCGGAAACTAATCTTGCCTTATGTTTCTCAATCTCTCCTTTTCCATTCAGCTTGGTCTTATATACCCATTTTACACTAATTTTGGTTTTGTCTCTTTGAATATCAACTAATTCCCAAGTCTGGTTCTTCTCTGTGGAAACACTTTCTTTGCTCATTCCATCAACCCAATGCTTTTCTTTAACTGCTTCTTCAAAATGGGTTGGTTGAGATGAAAGAAATGCAAACATATTCTGTTGGTCAAACTTGTGCTTATGCTCATATATTTATCTTATGCTTCTTCTTTTTTTATTGTCTTCTAAAGATGTTGAATCACTAATGGATTCACTATGTGAAGATGTACCATTTTCAAAATGGTATGAATCTTCTTGAACCTGCAATCTTGGTGGCTTTGGTGGATAAAAAAACTGATTTGAAGCTTCATCAACATGATTAGACCAAGATTTATTTTCAAAAAATTTAACATCTCTGCTTAAAATAAACTTCTTGGTAATTGGATTGTAAATTATGTAGGCATTTGACTTCTCACCATAGCATACGAAAATACATCTCACTCTTATAGTCAAGCTTCTTTCTTAGCTTCTCAGGAACATGTGAAAATGCTACTGATCCAAAAATTATAAAGTGAGATACATTTACCTTTTACATCCCATGCTTCTGGAGGTGCTACATCTTGGAGACTGGTTGTTTGAGATATGTTGAGTACATAGACTGTTGTCGAAATTGCTTCAGCCCAATAGTTATTTGAAAACTTCTTCTTATGAAGCATACATCTAGCCATGTTCATGATCAACTAGTTTTTCCTTTGCGTTACTCCATTATGTTGTGGAGTACATCTTCTTGTGCTTTTCATTATGATTCCTTGTTGTTGAAAAAAAGCTTTGAAGTCATTAGAGTTCTACTCCCCTCCTCTGTCATATCTAAGTACTTTCAAAGGCTTTCCACTCTGCTTTTCTGCTTCTACTTTGAACTCTTTAAATCTTAAGAAAGTATTTGATTTATTTTTAAGAAAATACACCCATATCTTCCTACTATAATCATCAATGAATATGAGAAAATAAGCACTACCACTAATGGATATTGTCTGCATTGGACCACATATATCTGTATGGATTAGCTCTAAAGGCTCATTTTCTCTAGAGGAAGATGTGGGAAAGCTATCTCTTTTATGCTTGTATAGAACACAAATTTCATAATTACAATATTTTTCATTCATAACAAGGAGACCAATGAAAATTGAATGCTTTTTGAAGAAGGATTAGACTCTTGAATGGGATGTGGGCATACCTAGAATGTCATCGCTGAGACTCATCTATTCTTGACACATTGTGGACAAAAGACTTTGAGTGATTTTGACTTCGAAGATTCAATGGAAACATCTTATTCTTGGTTTTTTCAACTTTTGCTATTAATATTATGTTGGGAGGTTTGTCATAGATATAACATGTGTTCCCTTGAAATATTACATCATAACCATGTTCCATCAAGTGTCCTACACTAATGAGGTTATGCATTAGATGTGGAACATAATAAACATCATGAATGTATTTATGTTGATTATGTTTGGTAAGAACAAGGACAATACCTTTCCCTTTAGCGTTAATACGGGAACGATCTCCAAGAGTAATTTTTGATGTTATGGAAATATCAAGATAAGAAAGCATATTTTTGCTACCATTCATGTGATTGTTGTAGCCATTATCTAGTAACCAAAGATCCTTGATATGAGTGCCTTCAAAGAGATGGAAAGAAAGAAACATTGTCTCAAAGAATTCTCATTCATTGTTGGAGAGATGGACAGTACCTCTTTGTTGATCTAACTATTTCTTTCTACATTCATGTTCATAATGCCCAAATCTCTTGTATTAATGACATTGAACATTAGATTTTTTCCATGTTCTGCTTCTTTGCGTTTGGTTTTGTGGAGGTATCACTGCTCTATTGCATGATGATGTTTAGATTTGCCTCTGCCTCGGCCTCTACCTCGCTTTTTGCCACCTATATATCCTCTGCCTCTACCAAAAGAGAGTTGTGCTTTGAAAGCTTGTTCTATGGATTCTTCTGCCAAGTTGAGTCTTGTCTCATGTGCTAAAAGTGATCCTGTCAACTGTGCTACTGAGAAAGTTATAAAATATTTGGATTCTAAAATGGTTGTTACAATCATGTCATATTTCTTGGGTAGGCTTTGAAGGAATTTTTCAACAATCTTATGATCTATAATGGTTTCACCAATGAGTTTGATTTGATTGACTATTCCTGTGACTCAAGTCATGAACTGATCCAAATTCTTATGTTAGTCATATTTAGGGTTTCGAACTGAACTCTCAATGTCTGCAATTTAACTGTCTTCACTATATCATTACTTTGATACACAACTTTCAAAATAGCCCAAGCTTCTTTTGTTGTTGATGTGTTGGTTATATTGTTGAAGATAGAATCACCCACTGAGTTTTGTATCCAACATTTGGCTCTGTACTCTTTCTTTCTAAGTTCTATAGCGACATTCCTCTGATTATTATTCATGGCTGCTAATTTTTCTTGGCTCGACTCTACATAACCATTTGGCAGGATATCCCAACATTTTTGGGCTTGTAGAAAAGTATTCATTTTTAAAGACCAAAACTCATAATTTTTTCCAAATGGAATCGGGATCTGTGGCAAAGAGCTAGAAAAAGCCATTTCTTCAAATACAGAGATGCACTTTCTTTATTATTTTTTTCAAAAAAAACAAAAAAACAAAACAAAACAAAAAACTCTCTTTAAAATGGAACCCTCTTTTCTTTATAAAAAATTCAAAGTTATTTTTCAATTCAAATTTAATAAAACTTAAAAAAAAAAACACCTCTTTTTAAAATAAAACTTGGACTAAAATTACCCATTTACAAACCTTCCTCTTTTTCTTTAGAAGTCCACCCTTTCCTTTTAAAATGTCTCCTTCAATGAAATCGTTAAGTCGTTTTAAATAATAGAGTAAATAAAGTAATAAAGCTTTCGATTTTGACTTTCCAAAACAAATTGTTTTGTTTTTGTACC
>APFE031407742.1:0-44942 GCA_000404065.3 Pinus taeda
AATATTTTTAAATTTTAAATTTTATGTTTTTTGAAAAATTAAAATAATGATTTTAATAAGGGAAAAAGTATTTTTCCTATTTAACTTTCCAGAGTAAGAAGAGAAAGAACACTACATAATTTATATTAAAAAAAGGTTGTTTAAGAATCATTAATCTTTTTGAGTAATAAGTATCATTTTTCCCAAACATATCGATAAAAAGATCCCTTAGATCTATACATTGGCCAGTTATACAAAAAAAAATGAGAGTAAACATAGATACAAAATGATTATAGTTACTTGAAGTCGCATTTTCAATGAGGGTGTTCGTGTTTGTTGTATGATAATTTGTTGTTGTTAAGAGAGAAGAGATATCCAGGTATGTTCTAGGAATAAGTTGGCCATGTATTAGAGATGATTGAGGAGGAGAATGCTTTGAATCCTCCAACTTGAAGACTTGTTTTTGGAGAGTATCAATCCACCACATTGGATGGAGTAAGATACCAATAAAAACATCAAGACCATTCCCTGAATTACCTTTCAATGTTGTCAATCTATTTGCCACAACATCCAAGTCATAGCACAAGTCTTGGATTAAGCTATAATTATGTTGACGAAGGGAATTATGTAACACCTTCCTCCCACACTTACCCAAGTTCACAGTTCCACTATGGCAAATATGTGATGAAGAGTTACTATGATATGACTCAACCTCCTAGGTACAGTTAAGGAAGTGGAATAATCAACCAAAACTTTATTGAGCTTCCTTAGGAGCTATAGAACCCCCATGAGCTAAACAACCACTCGAGATGCCATAAACCATCTGGGAACATCTGCAATACCTTTAAAATATTCAATATTTTTTTTTGTTAAGCTTGGCAGGATCCTTCATTTCTACTAATAAACAACAAATTTACACCGCTTATGTGAGAGGCCTCAACTTGCCCGATGGGAAACCAAGTCCATTGGCCACCTATCCTCGTTATAAGTCATCCAAAAAAAGTAAAGTATCAGCCTTTTTAACCAAGCTAAATATGTTTCAGTATCATGGTAAGATGCTATATGTCTATCTATCATAAGCATGCATATTGTAAAGTAAATGCTACCCACAAAAACAAAAAGAGACCATATTAGCTAATTATTCCTACTGCTCTTCTGAGGTTGACTCGACCGGTGTCGGGTCCTTGACAGATTCACTGGGCATCTCAAATAATTTGATGATGCAAGGGATGTGCCTTTGGATTCTATCCAGGCGAATGTCTTTCTTATGAAGCTGGAATTGAATTCGCTGCAGATCCTTTTTGTAATTGGGCATATCTTGGAGGGTCAGAGCCATGCCTACTGAAATTCATTCCATCACCTTCCCCATCATGCTTTTCATAAGCCAATAGAGATAGAAGGTTTGCTTAAACTGAGTTATTCTGCCTCTGGTATTCCCAGGGTCCGAGATTAAGGTCCCCCAGTTCTCAATCTCCTCCCTCAGTCTTGCTCTACTACTTAATTTCTCCCTCCCATTCTTCTAGCAACTTACGAATACCTACATCTATTCCTTCCATGTAAGTCGCAGCGGCTTCACTAATGAGGTGTTTAACAGGTTTTCTTCCTCTTCGTTATTCCGAAGTGCTCAAGTCTTTTGCCCTTGCAGGCTCCCTCACACGTCTTCCACACCCTCTTCCTCGTGCAGGCCGAGCCATCTCCACTTTGTACACACCTTGTTCACAGGCACGATGTGTTAACTTCTAACATTGAGTTTCATTGCCAACGTTAACCTTACTCCTTTTACTCTCCCAATTGCTCTCTGATAAATACACAAGGTTGGGTGACAACCCGTTCTAGAGACGAGGCCAATCACCTTGTCTTGGTGTGCTTCTCTCTGCTCCCTTCCCATTGCCGCTCATACCCAGGTTGGTTGACAGTCCCCTCTCTCAGCCAAGCAAGGGTTCCCATGCATAGGTGAGCCTTCCCATTGCCCTCTGCCCAGTCTCGTTACGTCACTCCTTTGTAATCCTTAATGCCTACCCTACCCCAATGCATAGATTCTCCCATACCACCCCAATAATCCTGCAGATTCAAACTGCTACTTGCAAGAGGGGCTTCCCAACCACTAACGAGGTCAACACTCAGGAACCTTGTAGCCAGGACACTAAACCATACCGCAGCCATGCCTTGCTTGCGGTGATTTCCCCAGCTAGCACCCCAATTCCCCTCCCCAGGTTTCTCCCAAACCCTCCAGCCATAAAAAACCATGTCGCCATTGCAAGAGGGTTGCAGGACCAAGAAACATACCCGAGCTCGCTCGACAAATGTCGTCGGCGATGCCTCCTCCTCCTTGCTCTAGTGCGCCAGCTCCTACCTCCATTCGCAACAATGCAATTGACACTCCCATGTTTTGCCTTAACTCCACAATAGAAAATGCAATTTTCGCCCCCTTGTCCTTCCTTACCTGTTACACCTCGCGCCTTGTCCTTGCCATGCCTGCCATCTTTCCCACCAGCTCTGCATGTATGCATGCAGGAGGCCACCGCACCCATCGCCATGAGCATGTGCGGGGCGCTAGATGGTACCCAACCTTTACTCCTCATTATTGTCTGCCATCCTTTCCAGCCTCCAGCACACATCCCAATCGGGGTTTAAAATATTCAATATTTAATATTATGAAATATCATATTTATTTATTAGATTTTTACTATTTATTAATAATATGTAATTAAGTTAACATATTTTAGAAGAGGAAGAGGTTATTTGATGATGGTGAAATTTTTTATCATATGTAAATGTATTGAATGCTAAATTAACAATTTGTTTAAAATAAGTGGTATAGGGCACTTTAATGCCTACCATTCAAGTTAGAAATTATGTTTTAGAAAAAATTGCATAAAACATTATAACTTGCATTGGTCAATGCTAAATTAAAAGTGATTATATGAAATTCTCACGAGTGGTGAGTAGTGGTAAGCAAGGGTAGAATTTGACGGGCAAATTACTTGTCATGGAGTGATTTGCTAGTTAAATAGTGTAAAAAATTATAAAACCATCAAAATTCTAACTTTGAAATTATAAAAAAAATTGAAAAATTAGTCTCTTTTGAAATTCCAACTTGGGTGGTAATCACGTCAATTTGGAAGAAACAATCAATATCAGCAACAGTTCAAGCCTTTGAGTGACAAGTTGGAAAACAATACCAGTTTCTTTTAGGCCGCAAGGTCTTGTGTCTCTCTTCATATAGCTAAGGAAAGCCTTTGATAGAACATTGGCTTGGCTCAACGTAATATACCCTCGTTGTTTCATCTGAAGTTAGTTAGCAAAGAAAACATAGGGAGCAATGGCCCTCCATGTTTTACTAGTAAAATGAAAAAAAATGTTCGATAAGCATGCTCCACATGGTACTAATTTGATTTCTAACTATGTAGAATAGGACGTAGTATGATTGAATTTAATTTTGATTATGTGAATTAAAATAGTTTAATTTAATTAATAGATGAAATGATTTTTTCACAGTATCTTTTTAATTAATTTTAATTAAAATGCGAGATATTTTTAAAAATTTGAATTTAAATTTTTTAATCTGCATAATTCACTGTTTCGTGAGTTTTTCAAGGTGCTAAAGTTATTTATACATTCAAAAATACATTTTAAATAACAAAAAATCTTCAAATTGTATTGCCAAATTTTTGATAAATTAAATATTTTAAAGTTCGAAAATGATTAAAATAAACAACAAGACATTCTTGATAAATCTAATCTCCAACACAAGATTGACAGGTAAAACATATCTCACGTCTTTGAGTCAAATGATGGTGTCAGAAAAAAAATCCCTTCCTACTCTATTAATGTTCAATGTTATTGTCAATGTAGTTAAGGTAAAGGACTGGACAATATATTTGTGAATTGTTTGTGCTTGTCCTTGCATTTTAATTATCATTTTAGTAGTTGTAGTTGTGGTTGTGGAGTGGGTGTTATCAATACAATCCACTGGTTTGTAAGTAGCATAGCAAGTGTGTATGAATTAGATTTTGAATTGAGTAGCCAAAGATCCTACTTATGTTCACTTTTCATCAAGAGTGCTTCTGTTCCAATGTTGCATATTCTTTTGGCTTTGTCGTACAAGTCTTTTCTCATTTTTCACCATTGCTACATATTTTCACTTATATTATAGGTTTTCGTTTTGTGCCTTACTGTAAAGTAACACATCTCTTCGTTCTGTGCTTTAGTGTAAAGTAATATACTTCCGCTCTTTGATTAATTTTGTCTGTGGGTTTTTTAGAATGGTAAATTTGAGTTCTATAATTTATATAATTTTAGAGATTTTCAAGGTGTTGAATCTATTTATGTATTCAAAAACACATGTTAAACAATAAAAGGTAAAGTTTCAAATACGCTCACAGATTAGTATTGGCTACTGGAAGATATCGAAAAGACAATTAGGATGGGGTGCAATAAATGACTCTCTTGAGTGGGTAGAATTACACTGTGAAATTATGTACTTGAAGCAATCCTATTTATTGTGCTTCCCTTGCCTAGATTCCTTTAGGAATTCTTCATAAAATCAAACAACATACCTCTTGCTACCTACAGGTGTGGCAAAAATAACATTTTCTCTCATGGCCTGGAAGAACATAGTGTTGGGCCCCCCAATTAGGTAAAACATAAGGCTCATCTAACCATTCAATATGCACATTAAAGATGTATTAGACCTTCCATTTTTCACTTTATAATGTTTTCTTAGCTTAAATAAACTCCTAGGAAGGTTAAAGAGATTTATCATGTTTTATGTCCCTAATGTGCTTACGATGCACGATATTGAGATGATTTGACATAGATAAAGAGGATCTAAAATTAGAGAAATTCATGGAACTTGTCCCCTGCTATAGGAAGATCAAATTTGGTTGGCCTTGAGTACTAAATACTCAAGGCCTGTAGCTCTGAGGTCACTTAGGGAGCATGATCCTGTTTTTTAGGAGTTTTGGAGGGAAAGAAATCCTGCTTTCAAGGAGGCTTCCCCTCACTCATCTCGCATAAATAGAGGGCTCAAGTATCTCATTAGGCAACTAGCAGATAGTGAAAGATAGTGGAAGGATAATCAATAGTAATCTTTAGGAGTTTAAGTTCTACAACCTGTTTGATGTACAAGAAATTTTCAAGTTAATGAAATAAATATATGGTTCTTATATTGTTTTCTTTCAGGGATATAAGCCTCCTAAGTTAGGGCCCACCCTAGGTACTTAAGGCCTCTCTTGTATTATCATCTTTATGCACTTGCCCATTTTTGCAAATTATTTTTTAGTATTGTTTTATGCAGGGTTAATTAGTCACCTTGTTTACTGTCTTTTCTTGAATAATACTTTGAGTACTAGATGGTAGCTTTAATAGTGATTATTTTGTTCAGTTAACATCTATTTTCATGCATTTGAAGTCACTTTAGTTGCTGATATTTATTTGTTGTCTATCATTCTTCCTTGTTGCAATTGTACGGCCCCTTGTTTTTGCAAAGATAAAAGAGACTCTATAACCACCCATTCATTGAATAAACCCTTAAACCATTGACATGATGACATGATGTTTTCCATGTTGTCCATGATGTTTTCCATGTGTCATTGCTTAAGAAGCATGTTAAAAATGTTGATCATGTGATTGATTGGTTTGTATTGCAGGTGGAGCCATAAGGAGAATTCTAGCCAGAACCTCAATGTATATTGCAGAGAAAAATGCTTATGCTCCAGAACTGAGCAATTAAGTAGGTTAAAGTGTAGGGGAAGCACTTTGGGCCCGAAGAAGCTACATGGGAGATGGCATATCAAATGTGGGCTATTTATCCTTCTTTATTCGTTGGTTGAGTGAATGTCTTTGATATAAGTTGGTATATGTTTTGGGTATATGTTTGGTGTGATGTTTGGTATATGTACATATGTATATGGATGTAAATACCGCCATAAGCCATGCTACAAATCTTCAATAAGTAGTATGGGTGTCATGTTGTTATGTTGTCATCTTGGTTTGCTTCTCAGTAGGTTTATCATTGTAAATATTGCAATGAGCTAAGTTATAAAGGTCCATGGGAAATATGTTTTTTCTTTCGACAATCTTGATGGTTATAAGTGTCATTGAACATTGAGGACAATGTTCCCCCAAGGGGGGGGGGTTCTATAATAGCCCTGGTGAAAATTCCATCTAATAAAAGTTCATAAAGGAAAAATAATAACCACGGTTATGGGACACTTATTCCAAGCTAAATGTTGGGAAAAGCATCCTAGTGTGGGTGTTCATTTGGTTATTATGGCTAAAGGAAATTAGAAAAGGCAATGGAAAAGGCTTTGGAAAGGAAAAATGGCATTCTTAGCAATTTATTTATGAAAATAATCGAAATTAGGAGAAAAGGAAGGTGAAAGGTCACAGGTTGCATGTGAGGAGGAAAATTAAGGAAAATAGTGGAAAATGAAGAAAATAGAGGCTACATTAATAAAAAGGCTTCTAAGGATCAGTTCGTGGCTTTTTGTCAGTTCAATTTTTGAGTTCTCTCTCTATTCTCTCTCTCTCTCATACTCTTAGACACTTAGAGTTTTCTTGGAACACTTCAACATTGGATCAAGAAAGGAAAAGAAGACAAAGAGGAAGCAAATATCAAGTAAGGAAGATCAGGATCAAGAAGCTACAATGATTTTAATTGCAGGTATCGATTTGCATGTGTGATTTTCTTGCTAGATTTGGCATGCATGGTTATGCATGTGTGTTCTTGGTTCACTTGCTTTTATGGGCATGGGTTTTTCCAAGTGTGGTAGGGTTCTTCAACCTTGCCTTCACCATTTTCGGATAGCCATGGTGAGATGGGGTTCTCATGTTTTGGTTGAGGTAGATTGTCGGATAGGTTCGAAGTTGAGTGAGGTGGATCTATGAATGAGAAAACACATGGCCTAGTGATCCCTAAACCAGACTATGGATTGTGGTAAATCCACTGGCCTAGAGACCCCTGAACCGAACTATGGGTTGTGATAAATCCAGGTATTGTGTGCCTCGGTGGGCCTAGGAATCCTCAATCAGTGAATGGCGAGATATATGGTAAAGCTTAGAGGTGGCTTCCCTTGATCAGACCTAGGAATCCTTGCTGGTGAATGGTAAGATATATGGTAAATCCTGGAGGGTGGTGTCTCAATTATGGCCTAGTGATACCTGGATTGGATTGTGGATTGCAGTAAAGCCTAGATACTATGATACATGAAAATTCCTCACATTGTAGGTGGAGAAATATGGTGGCATCCATGCTTGTTTATGATGCAGTGATCCAACGAGGATTGTGGTAAAGCCTGATTCTATTGATGAGGGTGAGGTGGTTTAGCCTCAGGAAGCCTTGGTTGGTTATTTTGGTTTGAGTCCCACATTCATGCTTCGAATATGGCATGGGGGTGATTAGCTAAAGAGAAATTTGGCTTAGCCAATCTATGGTCGGGTGGAACGGGGTAGTCCCATACTGGGTTGGATTTTGCATCCATTAATAAGAGTTCCTTTCCATGGCATTTTTTGTGTAAAGGTATTGGATTATATGTGGCATTAAGGCTATTGTATCCTCATTATTATTTTTTGTTTATATGTTGGTTATGAATATGTTTTATGACAATGAAAATGTATGGTTCTCATCATGTTTGATTTGTAAAATATTGAGCAATGAATCTATGATTTAATAGATGATAATGCAGCTAATGTGATAAGGCATCAATGCTACTTAGCGATTCTCAGACAAGTATAATACCCCTATGCTTAGATATGTTATTATGACCTATATAATGCATATGTGTGACATGTTTGATGAAATTCCTTTCATGGATAGTGGGGTTCCAGTGGAGTCTTTGTTCAAGAATTTGCATTGGCATCATTGTCTCTATGTTTCTTTTCATTTATGTAAATTCCATGAAGTTTTGGGCAGTGACTGAGTCCTAGCCCTGGAATTTAGCCTTAAATCTCATGGTCGTTGGCATAGCTCTGGAAAAAAAAAGATACATTCGCATTCATGCAGGCTCATGGGAATGATTATGACCCTTAGTCGCTTGGAGTGCTTGGTAAGGGAGAAACTGGGGCTCTAGGTCCTTGAACTATTGAGTTTCCTTAGGGGTTGGCCAACTGGAAAGGTGGGCTAGCTCCTGGAGGTTCTATAGGATGTATGGATGGTCAGTTTGGCTGTGGTTTGTCGGTTCTGTTTCCTTAAGGTGACCTAGGGGGTTGAATCAAGTCATAGTAGCCTCTTGTCACATGTTTACCCTGGTTGGTCAGTTACTTGGGTAGATGTTGGAGGAGGGTGTTACAAAGACAACTTGAAGGTAAAATTCCCTATGCCATTTATTTTATCAACAAGAATATTTCCAATGCTACACTTAAAAATACAATTACTAAGACATAAATACTTGTTGTTGTACATTCCTTAAACAAATTTAGGCATTACATTACTGACTATCAAGAATTAGTACATACTAATCATGCAACAATTAATTAATTAGTGAACAAAATATATGTGAATTCTCGCATAATCAGGTGGTTACTATTGCTGCAACAATTTTATCTAATTATTGTTCATAAACCCAGAAAAGAAAATGTTGTTGCTTATTTTATTTCAAGACTAACCTTGCCTATAGATGATGAAAAGGTGGTGGATGACCATCTCCCTGATGAGCATCTATTTTCCATATCACACCTGTCTCCATGGTTTGCTGACATAGCCAACTTTCTAGATGCTAACAAGTTTTCTCCTCACTTATCTTCAAAGGAGAAAAGCAAAAGTGTTAGGAAGAGTGCCTATTGCACTTAGATTTGCGGCAACCTCTTCAAGTTGGGGCTCGATCAAATCTTAAGAAGGTGTGTGAGGGAAGATGGATTTTGTGACATCCTCTCAACTTACCATGATGGACCCTGTGGGGGCCATTTTTTTGCCAAGAGGACATCTTACAAGATCCTACAAGTAGGATACTATTGGCCAACCCTTCACAATGTAGAATTTCCCACTGTAGATCAACAGATTATGCAATATACTAAAGTAAAATACAAGATCTACTTCTACAACAAACTTGCGGAATCTTAATCGATTTTGAGCAAGATCAAATAGAACACATATAACTGAGAATGAGAAAGCAATCACACATGAACACAGAAGAATACTCTGGGGAAAGCCTCAGCTCAAAACCTCGATCTCTGTAGTGTCATACAAGTGGAAAATAGTCCGGATTACGCAAAGCGTTAGCTCACAAGCTATCCAACTCTCAGTACAATCCTACAATACAGCTCACAGACTAAATAGACACAACATATGCCTTCCCTCAGCCCTCCAAGCCTCCTATTTCCTTGCGTAGTTTCTCTTGGGGTCCAATGCTGCCACCTATGTGAATTGGCCTCATCACACACTCATCAAACTCAAAAGTAACTATGCAATCTCCAAGGAATGAATTCCTTCTGCATGCAAAAGATATCCTCCATGGAATAATCCTGCAACTAATAGTACACTGTCCCATCATCTAATCTCAACTGGGTCTCTGACTGAATTGACATGCATGAGTTATTTATGAGAGAATATTCAGTTATCTGAAGTGCAACAATTACATGCATGCATGCATTAACTAACTTGAACTCACAATCAGTTCAACAAAATTGTTTGAACTAAATCTAACTGGAACTTAACTCAGTAACTGAGCTAACTAATTACAACTCAAAATAAAACTCATCCTGAATCTCCTTTAATCAAGGGATAACTTCCTCAATCAAAGGGGAAACTGTTGCATGTCCTCACATAGAATTCATGTTTGATTTTATACAACTAAATTAACTCAGGATGAATTAATTAATTATTTTACAAACAACTGCTAAGATCAAATTCGAATTTTAATTCTCAATTTTAGTTTAGGGACTAACTAAAATTGGAATGTATCCTGAAATGCTATTTATAGCAGTGTTATTTTTAGCACTTCTATTTTTAGCATTTCTTGTTGCTAATTTGAACACACAAATATTCCTATAGATTCACAACATAGTGTGATGAATGATAAAGAATGAGGAAACTCACTTAGAGGGATTGAATTCCTTTACATCCTAAAGTGGATTTTAATCCATTTGAGAAGTGGGGCATGTACTTCATTGGTCCTAATGACTCTCCATATAGACAAAAGAGGTGCATTATTGTGTGCACTAACTACTTGACTATGTGGGTTGAGGTGAAATTAGTAAAGGAAGCAACAAATCATAAGGTAGTTAAATTTTGTAAGAGAAAACATCTTCTACAAATTTAGTTTTCCTAGAGAATTGGTGATAGATGAAGGCTCCCAATTCACCTCCAATTTGATCGATGGAATCATGAGGTGACATCAAATCCAACATCGAAATTCCACCCCATATCACCCTTAAGAAAATGGACAAGTGGAAGTGACTAACATAGCATTGGAGAATACTATAACTAAAGTAATCAGCAAAAACAAAAAGGATTGGGTAGAGAGGCTTGTTGAGTCCACTTATACCTACAACACCACTTGGAAGACCACTAATGGGTTCACCCCCTACAAGCTAGTATACTGAAATAAATCATTATTATCTATTTAGTTTGAGTACAACACATTTAGGATGGTAGCCCAATTCGACTTGGATCTCACCAAAGCACAAGAAGAAAGGTTGCAAAAATTAAATGAACTTGATGAATATACGATGCAAACCCTGTTGCATACCAAAGTGGTTGGATTGTAAATAAAAGTCTGGCCTGACAAGCATATTAGAACTAAATCCTTCAAGGGTGTGATTAGGCCCTCTTGTATGACTCTAGGTTTAAGGATTTTAAAGGCGTTGATAGTCCTGGACCCGCCAACATGTCAAGGGATCTCCCCGGTAAGAAGTCCCAACTAGACCTCAGACTGTGTGATGTAGGTGTTGAGAGATGGCAACAAGAAATTCCAATTTAAATTGTCCTTGAATTAAACTGTGAATTAAAATAAAATTCTTTTCCCATAGCAATTTGAAAATAATTAATTAAGTTTAGTTAACTTAATTAATTTAGGAAATTCGAATTGGAAGTCTTTTAGAAGACATGTATATGTTCTCCCTAACTTATAGGAGTTAAGTATGAGTTATGAATGAGTTGTAATTAGTTAACTCGGTTTATTGAGTTAAGTCCAACTAAATTAGTTCCAATCAGTTTCAGGAACTAATAATGAGTAAATAGTCAGTTGGGACACTAGTGACGTAATTAGTGCTACTTTAGTTAACTGAAGATTCCACCATCAAAAACCCATGCATGTTGATTCTGAGAAAGACCCAATTGAGACTAGAGTGCAAGGACAGTGTACTATTTGTTTTAGATTTTTCTGAGTTGCACTAATAGTGCATGCATTCATGAACTTATCCTTGATGGATTGCACTATTTTTAGAGGCTTTAATTACCTTTAAATACAAGCTATCCTTCATAGGAATTACACATTGGAATAAAGAATTGGAGAGCTTATGAATTGGCTAAGCTTTGGCCTTGAGCTTGCTTATGAGTTGGAGATTGAATTTCCTGAGTGCTGGGATAGTTCTAGAGAAAACAAGCATTGTAATTTCATCTTGATTTTCTGGATTAATACAAAACAGATAGTGGGGTTTTGAGTTGTGGCTTTCCTCGAATATTTATTGTGTTATGTGCCTTTGATTCTCTTCCTCTATTGATTATCATTTGCTCGATGTTGATGGGCTTCCGCTGTAAAGAGTAGATGTAGATTCTTGTCTCTTGCTTTAGTAAATTGCATTATCTTGTGAACCTACAGGTTTTTCTACATGGTATTGGAGCGAGATTGTTTTTTGGGCCGAGAGTTTCCAGAGAAATTCTGAGAATTTCTATGCAAAATTTTTAGAAACAAATTGCAGATTTGGATTCCTTGGGAAAAGATGCCCAAATTCAAAAAAAAATTCAGCCAAATCGAAGTTCGGATGAGGGAGATATCGCTAATTTAAAATCAACTCTTTAGAGGAGATTTCAAAGTTTTGAGTTTCTAGGTTATAGGTGAAATTCGAATTTGCATAAATACTTTAGGATCAGAAAATGGCGTTCCATGTGTTGAGGCTTGAGTATGTTTTGGAAGGCAACTCAAATTTTATAGCCTGGAGGGACAGGATGGAGGTTGTGATAGAAGATAATGGCTTGAAGGAATTCATTGATCAAGAAGTCCTCAAGCCAATAGCTACGAATGCACAGAACTTGGCTAAATGGAATAAGTGTGTGCTGAACGCAAGGCAGATAATCCTTGAGGGAGTTTGATACCACATTGTCTTGAGTCTCCATGGCAAGGAAAATCTGCATGCTATGTGGGAAACATTGATGGACTTGTATCAGAATAGCAGTGATCAAAGGAAGATGGCACTGAAGGATAAACTTCATAAAATCAAGATGGAGAAAGGAAAGACGATTCCAAAGTACTTGACCAAGTTCACTCAATGTTAGGATGAACTTGGAAGTGTTGGAATCATAGTTTCCGAGGAGGATATGGTAAGCCTTGCTCTTCTTGGACTCCCAAAGAGTTGACATACTTATCAGGACTCTGTCAATGGTCAGGAGAAGCTGTGAGATTAGGAATGACTATGGTCAGATTTGATGTAGGATGAGATCAGGAGGAACACCAGGGATGGCTCTTCATCAAAGACTAATGCTAAAGAGAACTGTGCCTTAGCGATTAAGACAAGGAAGGGGAAAGGTAAAATTTCTCGTTCCAAATTAGATTCTTATCATGGAGGTAAGAAGAAGGACATGACGAAAGTTAAATGCTTTCATTGTCACAAGATGGGTCACTTTGCTACAAATTGTCCATTGAAGAAGTCCAAGGAGAAGTCCTTAGGAGGAGCGGCGGGTAAGGCTTTGGCCTCCCAATTTGAATTGGACTTTTCCCTCATTGCATGCTTGATGTCATCAATGATGGGAAGTGTTTGGTACTTAGATAGTGGAGCTTCTTTCCACATGACTGGTGACAAAGATTTAGTCAGTGAATTGGAGGAGAAAGATCTCAAGATGCATATTAAGATGGGTGATGACAGTAAGTATAGTGTTACTGGTGTGGGCATTATTACTTTTCACAGGGAGGATACAGCGCCACTCACCTTGAAGAATGTTATGCATGTACCCGGACTGACAAATAACTTGGTATCTTTTGCCAGGCTATGATGTGATTTTTTTTAAAGGAAAGGTGTTCCTTCGACACATAGCCACGGGTCAAGTAAAGAAGATAGGGATTTGAGTTCAGAATCTCTATAAGATAGAGGAAGAGGATTGTGTTGATTTGAGTTCAAAAGCAGAAAATATGTTGAGCCGAGACGTCAATTAGTTGTGGCACAGGTGATTGGGCCACTTGCATCATGGGGCTTTGAAGATATTGCAGCAAATATCTACTAGTCTTCCCAAAGGTACACTTGAGCAAGTTAATACATGCAAGGGTTGTACTTTGGGAAAATACACCAAGTCTTCCTTTGGAGACAGAGACAGTCGAGCAGAGTCTATTTTGGAGAGATTCCATTCAGATGTGTGTGGACCATTCTCAACTGTATCCACCACAAAACACAGATATTATGTTATATTTGTAGATGACTATTCTCGTAAATGATGGATATTTTTCATGCAAAGAAAGGATCAGACATTCACAAAGTTTTGTGAATTCAAAGAATTGGTCGAGAAAGGGTCAAGCAAGAAGGTTAAAGCTCTATGGAATGATAATGGTGGAGAACACATCTCCAATGAGTTTAAGAACTTCTGTGCAGTAGAAGGGATTAAACGAGAGTTGACAACACCTCATAACCCTCAACAGAATGGGGTTGCTGAGAGGAAGAATAGGAGCATAGTAGGGGTAGCAAGGGCGATGTTGCATGATTAGGGCCTACCACTACACTTATGGGCTGAGGCATGCAACACAGTGGTTTATGTTCAGAACCGTATTCCACATCGGATACTTGAGAGTAAAACACCAGAGGAAGCTTATTCCAGTAAGAGGCCAGATGTTGGTCACTTCAGGATTTTTGGGTCATTTTTTTATTGTCATGTGGCCAAAGATGCATGGAAGAAGATTGAGCCAACAACAAAGTTGGGGATCTTTTTCGGGTACACTTATACTCCCCACAACTATCAGGTGTATATGCAAACCAGTTAGATGACAGTGGTTCGCAGGAATGTCAAGTTTGATGAGGAGAAGGCCATGCGAGTATCCTTTGAGACGGAGCTTGAGCTACATGTGGAGGAGGAACTTTTAGTTCCTAAGGTTTAAGAGCCTTAGATTGATGTGGAGCAACCACACGCAGAGGTTCCAGGAGTGGAGACATCCAATCAGGAAGAGTCTTCTAGAGAGGGAAGAAAGCGCACTAGAGAGGCTGACAGATTGTTGGATGATGCATGGGAGAATGTGGGAGCACCCTCTTCTCAGTGCAAACAGAGGAGGTCACCAGAGAAGTACAATGGATACATGGCACTTATGGGTGCATGTGGTGTGATAGAGCCATCTTCCTTTCATGAAGTAGTGTAGCAGATGGTTTGGGTTGATGCGATGGTGGAGGAGTATGACTCCATAGTTTGAAACAATGTTTGGGATGTGGTCTCGAGACCGGAGGACAAGTCAATTGTGAGCTCCCGTTGGCTTTACAAGGTAAAGAAAGTTACAGATGGTAGTGTTGAGAAGCATAAGTTCAGATTTGTGGCCCGTGGCTTTCCACAGGTAGAGGGGATTGACTATGATGAGACCTTTTCTCCTGTTGCAAGGTACTCATCTATCAGATCTATTTGGGCACTATCTACATAGATGGGTCAGAGCATCCATCAGATGGATGTGAAGACTACCTTCCTCAATGGAATGATTGAGGAAGAGGTGTACATAGAGCATCCTGAAGGTTTTGAAACCTTGGACTGTGAGTCGCATGTGTGCCAACTCAAGAGAGCATTGTATGGGCTGAAACAAGCACCCTGTGCTTGGTACACTAGGATAGATAGCTACTTCACTGGGTTGTGCTTCACAAAGAGTGAAGCAGATGCTAACCTATATCACATAGTGGTGGAAGGTAAGATTTTGATCATTGTACTTTATGTAGATGATCTCATACTGGTGATGAGAATCTCATCAAATCTTGCAAGGAGGACCTTGTAAGAGAGTTTGAGATGAAGGAAATGGGGCTCATGCATTACTTTCTTGGCATGGAGGTATGGAAGGGCGATGGAGAGTTGTTTGTTTCTCAAGGCAAGTATGCCAATGAGATACTCAGGAGATTCTGGATGGAGAGAAGTAAACCCATGGAGACTTCTCTAGCTGGTAACAGGTGGAAGGAGGATGCTACTTCAGGAGAAATAGTGGAAGCTACTATTTACAGGGAGCTTGTGGGTTCACTAAACACATGACTAGATATGTGTTATGTAGTTAACCAACTTATTCAAGCGATGGTTAGGCCTACCAAGTTGTATTGGAAGGTGGCAAAGCATTTATTGAGATACCTAAGAGGCACTACTCAGTTTGGGTTGTGGTACAGACAGACAAAGGGATTGAAGCTTCAAGGCTTCACCGATGCAAATTGGGTGGGGATTCCATTTGACAGGAAGATCACATTAGGAGGGATCTTTAGTATTGGGTCAGCTTAGTTTCTTGGTATAGCAGGAAACAAAGATCGGTTGCACTTAGTTCGGCAAAGGCATAGTACATGCCTACAAGTCAAGCAACATGTGAGGCTATCTGGATGAAGAAGATCCTGGTTGGTTTGTTTGGTCAATTGATGGATCCGACAGTGATTTATGGTGATAATTAGAGTTTTATCTAACTCTTTGAAAATCTAGTTTTTCATGATCGGTCCAAGCATATAGATATCTGTATCATCATCTAAGAGATTGTGTATTGAGGTGCATCATGTTGTTAGATTACATTCCCACGGAGGAGAAAGATGCTGACATCTTGAAAAAAGGCATTGCTAAGATGTAAATTTGAGTTTCACATAAATAGGATCGGGGCAGTGGATAATCCCTTTCTTGTTGAGAGGGAGTGTTGAGAAATGGAAACAAGAAATTCTAGTTTAATTTTTCCTTGAATTAAACTGTGAATTAAAATAGAATTATTTTCTCATAGCAATTTAAAAATAATTAATTATGTTTAATTAACTTAATTAATTTAGGAAATTCGAATTGGAAGTCTTTTAGAAGACATGTATATGTTCTCCCTAACTTATAAGATTTAGGATGAGTTATGAATGAGTTGTAATTAGTTAACTCAGTTTATTGAGTTAAGTTTAGTTAAATTAGTTCCAATCAGTTTTAGTTGCTAATAGTGAGTAAACAGACAGTTCGGACACTAGTGACCTAATTAGTGCTACTCTAGTTAACTGAAGATTCCACCATCAGAAAGTCATGCATGTTGATTCTGAGAAAGACCTAGTTGAGACTAGAGTGCAGGGACAGTGTACTATTTGTTTTAGATTTTTCTGAGTTGCATTGATAGTGCATGCCTTCAAGAACTGATCCTTGAGGGATTGCACTATTTTTAGAGGCTTTAATTCCCTTTAAATATAAGCTATACTTCATAGCAATTACACATTGGAATAGAGACTTGGAGAACTTGTGAATTGGCTAAGATTTGGCCTTGAGCTTGCTCATGAGTTGGAGCTTGAATTTGTTGAGTGTTGGGATTGTTCTAGAGAGAACAAGCATTGTAATTTCATCTTAATTTTCCATATTAATACAAAATAGATAGTGGGGTTTTGAGTTGTGGCTTTCCCCGGATATTTATTGTGTTATGTGCCTTTGACTCTCTTCCTCTATTCATTATTTTTTGCTCGATGTTTATGGGCTTCCACTATAAAGAGTAGAAGTAGATTCTTGTCTCTTTTTTTAGAAAATTGCATTAGCTTGTGAATCTACATGTTTTTCTACAGTAGGAGTCCTAGCAGTGGGACGCATGGTATCACCTTAACCGCGATTTCGCACAGAGGCAAGTAAGATGTCCTTGTTGGTAGTAAGGGTGTGACATATACGGCAAGTCAAGGAAGGTGCATGAGTGATTCTAACACATAAAGGGTGATTGCACCCCTTGGAAACCTGTGAAAGCACATAGTTAAGAAGGGAACACACAAGCAAAGACGCATTACAACATGGAAGGCAAGTAAGCTAGCAATCTAAAGTGATGGTTAAACCAACAACAAATTTCAGTAAGTTTCATACATACATATACATAAAATAGCTACACATGCATGCGTCAGAAAACATATACATATATCATTTAGAGTAAACAAGATAGCTAGAATACAATACGACACATGCATGAAATGTGATGGCTCTATTATATTAAGAAGTGTAAGTTCCAGTCATACAATACAATCATGACCAACCACTAGTCCGACAGTGGAACGTTATAGTCACTGTCGCCTGCTCCTCTAAAGAGATATACTAGCTCTGCATAGTGGAGAAGCCAAGGCTCGTTACAATATTGTCCAAGCTTTCTCTAAGATACTCCTATCGGAAACTTGGTTTACCAAAAGCCTCTACAATGAGTTATGAGGGACCATATATAGCAAAGGGTGGGGTGGCCCTTGACATTCACCTTTGTGACAATTCATCTACCCCATGACTCATCATCTACTCTATGACTGTTACATCCAACTATTGATACTTGAACTTACACTTGACAGACATTGCATACAATCTGCACATGTACCCATGTGAGACAAAATAGGCCTAAGAAAGCCATGTAAGACATCACTATGACTCGGAAAACTGTGGGAAGACCAGCTCTTCAACATCTTCATGGTGGTTGATAGTAACGAACTCATGCCAAGCTCGGTAGTCTGCGATGGTATATGTGTTCTCTAAGGTGACATCTTTCTAGAAATGAACTCTTTCCTCCATATCATCTGGGTACACTACTCAAGCTCCTCTGTCCAACTCGCCTGATAACATGTACATCATTGCCTTGAGTGCGGTCAGACAAGCAACACACTGGTGCATGGCATCTACACTAATCACCAAGTCTGGACTGGTTGCTATGCACATTAACTTGTCAAAGTACGAGTCAAGCTCCAGTCATACCTCTGCCTTTGTCTTTGCTTGAGTGAGTGTCCGAATAGATGGGATCACATGTGTGCACATTTTCTGGGAGGAAGGCAGAGCCTTCCCTCTCAGGATTGCGCAATGTTGTCTTGGTGAGGCAGAGTCCGGGCCAAGGTTGCCCAGACCCGCCATCAGGCAACTGAAAGTGAATGTGAATGTGAATGCATGGTGATACTGAGTGTAAGTAGGAGTGAATGATCATGGATGCAAACAATGAATGTAATATTCAAAAAATGGAACAACATGCATGTGTGTGAAGCGAGTCACTGGATCGACGACAGTTCATGCAAAACAGTTTCATGCATGCGACAATAGTGAGATGCTAACGAAAACTGAAACGATGCTAGTACAAGATAATACACATGTAAATGACAACAAACATTCACACAAATAAAGTAGGTAACATTCACACAAGCCAAAACACAAAAAGCGACAGAAATGCTGCAAAAGACAAGTTGAGAGGATTTACCTGGAAATAGCTAAGCTGGATGTGTCGAAGACTCCTGGATGTGTTGTGGGATGTCAGAGCTCCAAGATTGATGTAAAGGAATGAGCTATGAAGCATCGAATAAATAAGTTTGATGCGCATGACGCGCATGTGACAAATATAGGAGAAAGTGACACTTGGAGGAAAGATTCTAAAACGATCTTTGCATGTAACCTCAAACTACTAAAAATAGCTCCCTAAAATATAGGGATATTATTTTCATGTTTATTTTTTCTATTTAGGGAAAAAGTAGCTCATGCATGAAAGTCAAATTTTCTCAGTCTTGGGTGAAACCGGTCAACTCGATTGCACATGCAATAGTCTGCTTTCCTGAGGGAGAAATTTGTGCATTTCTAGGAGGGAGTTGGGCTGGCTGCCCAGAGGGATTCCGCAATTTCTAGGCTGAGCAGTTGATTGTTACCTAGAGTTACACAATTTATGGGTTGAGCAGTCCCACTGGGCCAGATTGCGCAGTTTTTCCAAGGAATGTTGACAAGCAGAATTGCGCAATTCCTGAGGCTAGTCAGGACTGCACAATTTTTGGAGGGAAGGCTAGATCCCCTCCAGAATTGCTCAATTTCTTGAGGGATATGGTTAGCCTACAGCTGGACCAAGACCAGGGAAGAAACCTATGAGGGGAATGCAACAAGCTATCATGCACCGATTGTCATGCTACTAGAAAACTACTTAAGCTCATGTACTTGACAGTGCAAGACATGCTGCTGAGGATGGTTGGTAGGGAGGCTCCAAAATGAAGATAAGGAAAATTTTTGGAGGGTGGCTATAGCTGTTACAACAATTGGCGACACACTGGTAGAACTCCAGCTCTTTGAATGGACCTTGTTTGTGAAAAACAAGTCTAACACCTTTGGAAGTATTGTTTAGTTCTTTGTTCGTCATGGTTGCCACACTTGCTTGATTGTGAGTTGTAGCATCTGCTAAGCTCTTGGTCGGTCGACACACATTCCAAGCCAAGCCAACACAATTGCTTCGATTGGGGATGAGGGGTATATTGATGCACAAGCAGTATAGTTGTCAGAGTCTTAGTTTCATCTCTGGTGTTGCTCCACTGCCAACAGGCCTAGATAGTACCTTGGCGGAGTCACGCAGGAACACAAGCATCGCTCCACTACCAGCAAGCAAGGTGAGTACCCCGATGGAATTACTTGCATCACATCTCTGTGCAGGAAGCCTTTCTCTTCTTTTTCCTTATTCATTTTTCATTTTTTTAAAATTTTCACTTTTCATTGTTTTCATTTTTCATTTCCATAACATGTGCACACCACGTATTCATTTCAAAGGCGGAAGAGGGATCCTGACTTATTGAGAGCATAAGAGGTTATTCCTTCAAAGAAGTATTTTATTATATACCTTTGACGTGCCTGTTAAGGTTTCCCCCCTCATCTTACTCTACTTGACTGCGCTACCAAGGGTTAACCCAAAAACAATCAACTAGAGTAGGTGACACTAATTAGTGCACAAGCATTGTGTTTTCACCAAGGTTCACTTCGAACAATACATATTTTCCATAGGCGTATCGTGGAATGAAGATAGCAAGTCCTTCATATAGAGGTAGGACGACAGATAACCAAGTATTGATAACTGCACAAGTCCTCTTGTACTTTACCCAGCTTGGTTTAGGAGTCACACATGGTTTCATGTGAAACTAACCTACGAGCACAAAACAAGAAAATAAACACAAAACAAAGTGAAAGCCGAAGTAAATGTGAAAGAAAAGAGAGTAAGAAAACAAGCAAGCAGACGAACAAACATGTAAAGAAAGTAAGCAAACAAGCATGCAAGAAAACACTACTCCTACTCATAAGATAACGATGCATGGGTTTGATCACATGAAGTGATACTTTCAATGCAGCCATCGACGCATTAGTTGAGCCATGTTGGTGAAGGCATGGTTCGCAAACAACATAGTTGTGTGAACCAGTAAAAATGAAAGATATAACAATGAAGACAAACACACTCCAAGCTTAAATGTGTCCACAGAACATAAGTGAGTGTGAGTACATGACATGCAGTCTGTGGAATTATCATGGTGTTGTGCGACACTACATGCAACTATGAAGCATATGCATACTCTTGACTGTGACATGAAAGCAAACGAAAGAAACAAAGACAACTTGCATGGTGCATGTGTGCTTGTAATGTAAGATTTATCCAATGCATGAGTGATGGGATCATGTAGTTTGAGTGGAGGAAGTATGATATATGTGTGACATTGATCTTCAATGCATACAAATGAGTGATGAGGAGCCTTGGGTGTTTCAATAATTTCCTGATCGGAAGTGAAACCAACCTCAGGACAACGAGGGCCTGACATAACCATTAGCTCAGGATGAAATGCCTCCACAGTCTGGGGGGTTTCAAATTCATTGACAAATAGATCATCATAAATAGGTGGCTTCGAAAAATCAACTGTGATAGAATCATCGTCATGATCGAATACGGGAGTAAGTAGATCATGACAACTCCAATCAGAAAAACCAATGATTTCATTGGCATCCTCATGATCTGATGAATCAAATAGAGGGGTAGATGAGAGGTGGACAAATTCACCCTCTGTGCTTCGAGAAAAGCCAGATGAAAATTCAAGTGGATATTTAGTGAATAATCTATCCTCTCCATTTTCAGATGATGGATTGACATTCGTTGTGTTCTATGAATGATCAAAAATGGGTGCATCTGTAGATGGATATGCACATGTGAAATCATGGATGGCAGGTTCACCAAATATGTCAGGAAAGAATGGATGAGGCTCGAACAGAAGGGATTCATCCTTCGCCAAGTGTTGATGCTCAAGCTCCCAGTCATATTCTTCATGAATGACAACGCATGTTGGTTGTGCAACACCAACTCTGTCGATGGCTTGATCCTCATTCGCAACAAGTGTAGAGTCTGGAATGGAAGAACACAAGATAGTATCATCCAGAGGATCATCCGAGTATGAAGACGGAGGTTGTGGTACAAAATGCATGTGACAACTTAATTGACTCACAACCAAATCTACGCAAAAATTAAGTGAAGTGATATTGGGAGGATGTGACAGTTGAATAGATGTGTGTGTCTGTTCTCCTACATCACTCTACAGTGGTGGAGTTGTTTGATGAGGGGAAAATGGATAGTCACTAGTGACAGTGACCATATCCGTCTGTGATTGCACAGCTCCATCACTGAAGTATGCTGAGAGAGGCTTGGGCTCAAACTTCTTCTTGGGATGAACTGATTTATTAAGACAGTATTCAAATCTATCCCAAAGGGTTGTCTTGTTGGGGCCTGACCTAAATTCGGAGTTGATTAGCTGAACAAACCCCTGTACTACTAGCTCTTGTAGAAACATTCCATGGAGCACGGACTGGGATCTCACCTGATGTAGTATGGGGGGGTGATGGAACCAGGTTTCCGCACCCTTGAAATGTCTAAGGGGTTGAATTGGTCCAACTTCTAGTCCCTGTGCGTAGGTTGCTTCATGCACTTCCCTGGCCTTCGCACCCTAATAGAGTCACCTTCGCGCAGTCCTAACTAGGGGTTGTGGGGCTTCCGCGCTATTGTAGCAACATTCTATACTATTTTCCTAAGTCGCACCTAAGATCTTACTTATCTTCCTACACCCATTAGTTATCTTCGCATAAATAGAATCCTTGTGTTATATTTATTTATACAATACATGCATATAAGTTCACACATTAAATAAACAGTAAACTTGCAAATTATACCTAATAATACATAAGGCAGGAAAAGATACACAGAAATATGGTAAACTTCTCTTTATTAATTATTTCCAGCGTTACAGACTCGACCTGCCATGCGCACTTAGCTGCAGGGGTCTGTGCACTCAGTTGCAGACTATTAGGCCTCTGCGCACATAGCTGCAGAGCATTCTCCTACTCTATGACCCAAGACACACTTTACACTTCGACTCAAGCTCTTCTACTTTTCATGCTTCTATTCTTGTTATTCCCTCTCTTCTATACTTAGAGCCTCTCCCTATTTATACAATCCCATGGTCCATGTACCACGGGTGGATCTTTCAAGCTGACATTACATTACAAAACAAGGGTGGACAACCCTATGACTCTATTATGACTTCGTGCTCTGCGCCCACAAATTGCAGAGTCTTTATAATGGACTTGGTAAAAACTTGGGCTTTAAGCCCCAAAACATGCCTTGGGGGGATTCCATGCCTAATAGGCTCCCAACACAAACATCGTGACTCGCCCTCGAGTCACTCTGTTGGCACGAACATCTTCACACAGAGTCCCTCCAAGTCTACTTGAACAAGTGCAAGATTGGTAGTGCACTGAGCGGCTATATATTGAATCTCCTGTACATGTTGTTCTGAGGCCACAGTGTCAGAACTGATTCCCTGGACTTGTTCCTCTGTCGCCTAAATTTGTTTATAGTCGCGTGCCTTCGTTCGGCTACTTGGAGCGTGAAGACTGTGCTTCTGCCAGCTAGTTAGATAGCTGGACCACCCGTGTAGGGCTTCAATCAACTGCCATTCACTTTTCCTGGGGAAGGTTCTCTGTTTAGCTTTACCAGCTATACGGTGCCTCCATTTGTGACCTCCTTAATAATGTATGGTCCCAACCAATGCATTTTGAACTTTCCTATGAAATTATCAAACTTACTTTCATATAGTAATACTAAATCATTTACCTTGAAGGTGTGCAACTTAATATGGCGATCATGCCAGGCCTTCTCACGCTGCTTTTGTACCTGCTGATGGAATCCAGCTAGGAATTGTTCCTCTTCAAGTTCTTCCAATTGCGCGAGCCTCTCTTACAGGGCTTTGTGGCCCATCATACCTATGAGCACTACTATGTGTAGACTAGGCACAATATACTCCATTGACATGATAACTTCCATGCCATAAACCAACCGGAAAGGTGTCTGTGCTGTCAGTTTACTACATGTTGTCCTTTAAGCCCATAGTACTGTAGGTACGCACAAGTCCCAATCACTTTGTTGTGCGTTGCAAACTTTGGTCAATGGAGTCTCTAGTATTTTGTTGAATGCTTCTACTATTCCATTGGCTTGTGGGTGATACGGTGTGCTTTTCTGATGATACACCTGAAACTCTTCTGTTAGCGCGCTGATTGTTGTGTTCAAGAAATGTGTACCACGATCGCTCACCAATATTTTCAGACATATGAATCGAGTCATTAAGTGTTCAAACAAAAACTTCACAATAGTGGCAGCCGTGTAGTCTTTGACTAGCTGCACTTCTACCCAACGAGTCAGGTACTCTATCACGGTGATAATGTATCTCGCGCCCGTCTTTCCCTGAGGTTTGATAGGTCCTACAAATTCGATTGCCCACTTTTCGAAGGGCTGCAATGTCATTTTTGGATTCAAAGGCATCTCGTCCCTTCACAATGGTTTACTTATTCTTTGACATATATCACAGGCCTTATAGTGTGCTTTTAAATCCTAATGAAGGGCTGGCCACCACAACCCTACATGGAGAATCTTTCGCGCAGTCGCTCACCCTGCATAGTGTCCTCCTGTAGTGCCCCCACGCACTTCCACAAGGATTTGACTTCGTTCGAACTCAGGTAAATACCTTTGTAGTATCTCATCATTTCCCATCTTAAATAAGTCCCCCGCGATGACAGAAAAATCAGCCGCGCACACCACCAGTTCCTTCTTCTGCTGGACAGAGTATTCTTTTAGCGCAGTCACGATTGTCAGAAAGTGGATTATATCTTCAAAGTGTCTGTCCTCTACACACATAGCAAAGAGCTGTGTGTCAAGTAATCGTTCCTTCAAATTAGTAGGTTCCTCACTCGTCTCAATTCGCAACAAGTGATCGGTCCTGTGTTTAGGCATCCAGGCTTCACAATGACCTCAAAATCATATTCTTGGAACAATAAGAGCCACCTGCATATGTACCCCCCCAACACAGGCTTATTGACTAAGTATTTTAGCGCAGAATGGTCTGTATACATCTTGAAGTGTCCCCCTAGCAAATAGTGTCGGTATTTTTGGAGCGCGTACACCATAGCCAACCCCTCGCATTCAGTTGTGGAATAGTTCTTTTCCACTTTAGAAAACCTGCAACTTGCAAACGCAATAGGGTGATCCAAGCCCTCTCCACCCTCTTGTGTGAGTACTGCTCCCAATGCTATACACGATGCGTCGACATGGACATGAAACTCCACATCCCATTTTGGGAAGACCAGGATTGGCGCGAAGGCCATTTTCTCTTTTAGTACATCTAGGCTCTTCATGCAATCATCATTCCAGCTGAACATGACATCCTTTTTCAATAGTTTCTCCATTGGCGCGGTGATCTGGGCATAGATTTTGATGAACTTCTTGTAGTACCCCGTATGTTCCAGGGTAGCGCGCAGCTGTTTAACACTTTGCGGTGCTTCCAAATTTAGAATTACTACAATCTTCACGGGGTCTACCATTAATCCCTATTTGCAGGCCACATGCTCCAACAGGTTTCCAAAGGGAATGAGAAACGTACACTTCTTGAGGTTCAACGCGATTTGGTGTCATTGGCAATTATCCAACATCAAGTGTAAGCTCGCTACGTGGTGCTTATCTAATCCAAATATAGTCCAATCATCTAGATAGACTTCCAGGAATTTGTGGATGTATTCTTGAAGGCTAAAACAACTATGCGCAAAACGATGGCCATCACTTTTTTCAACCCAAATGGCATAACGATGTATTGAAAGTAGCCCCACTCAGTCATGAAGGTAGTCTCGCTCCTATCTTCTAGCGCGATTTTGATCTGGTGGTACCCTAAGAACCCATCAGTAAAAGAATATGCTTCTTGCCCACCGACATTTTCCAATACTTCATCTGTGAACAGAGTTGGGAATGGGTCATGCACACATGTGTCATTCAATTTCCTGAGGTCCACACATATTCTTATCTCGCCCTTCTGCTTCTTTTCCTGCACTACCATAGGGCTTACCCAATCGATTCTTCCACTGGCTCAATGATTCCAGCTGCAGGCATTTTGTCTAGTTCTATGTGGACCTTTCCTTGTACTTTGGATTCAAGCGGTAAGGCTTCTACTTAATCGGCTTCACATCGGCTTTTAAGGTGATCTTCATCATCCCTAAATCACCAACGATCCCTTTTAAGTTTGTGATCTTGGTCGAGAATAAGTCCTGGTACTTGCGGAGTAATTCAACGACCTTATCCACTGTTGTGTCATCCCAGTAATCGCCGATTGTTGCATACTTAGTTTCGGCCTCTGTACCGATGTTTACCTGCTTTTTCTTTACCGACTCAGTTATGTCAGGGTCTTCAATAAATGGCCCTTGGACCTCGCAATAGCTTTCAGTTTCTGGATTGTTAACTTTTCACAGATCTTCATTTTCTTCTTCAGTATTCACGTTGTAACATTCTAGCGCGCAGCTCAGCTGGTTTTCCCATTCAGGCTGAATTACTTCTAATGTCTCCTAGGGTATTTTAAAGATAGCCACTTTTACGACTTGTAGCGCATCATCAATAGTATCCCACCAATGATCATCAAACGTGAAGGTTAAGAGGAATCCTTCGTGCAAGATATCCCATTCACTTGTTCCATGGCAGAGCTTCATCTCTATATACCAGTTCATGGGTATAATATCCAGGGTATACAGAATAGGTGCACCCACTCAAGTTGTGGCTCTTCCCCATAGGCCTTTGTCCATTTGGCAAGGTGTGCACGTGGATCATCCTGTCCGTCATACTTGTCTTTGAATCGCATCTGAGGCTTCCCAAACCTTATGTGCATCATCTTCTTGCATTCGCGCCAATCCCTGAAGCTTTTTTGGTGCATAACCCACCACATCGTGGGCATAGTACGTAGTACCCATTTCAAAGCTTCGAAACGTTGTTGTTCTGGAACTTCTCTTTTAAATCTGGCCAGGAAGTCATCCACCTCACTTAACCCATGATACATAGGCAGATCCCTTACCTCTGTTGATACATAACCCAACGATCTTGTCATCATGTTATAGTTTAGCATGGTTACCTTGTGTAACTGGTTCTACCATCATTTTATCTCCTCGTCAAAATTCGATGTGCAAGAGCTTTTGCGCTCCCATGAGATTCGTCCATCCATGGTTGGGTTTACCCAGTTTTGTTCTCATGCAATTATCTTGTAGATGCAGTCCAAATCGCCATCGTTGTCGTAGTCATGCATTGGCTCCATGTAGCGTGATCCTTTTGCAAGGTCCAGAGGTACAACTGCGCGCAGAGACTTTTTCTAAAAAATCATCTTGCGCTTCTTCAGATTTATCACCCCATTCATGTTAGTGGCCCAATCTATTCCTAATAGCGCAAGGTAGGGATTGTTGTCATCAACAATCTCTATTACTTTGAAGTCTACTAGTGCGCTTTCTCCTTCGATATCCACTGTGATTCCCTGCAATCTCCACATACATAGGATCTTTTGATGGTTTGCCATTTGCAGTTGGATAGGAGACCATTGTAGCGTAGGCCTTCCCATGCACTCCCATGTTTTCTTAGGAAGAACGTTCGTGTCCAATCCTAGATCTAGAATCACTTGGTCCATCTCATATTCCCCAATCTGCGTGGTCAATCTCATTTCCCTTCCTGTTCACATCGTGTGCTTTCTGAGCTTCCAGATTATGCTTGGTTCTCCTAGCGCGATCCCAACGCATCTATTTATGAGTTCTTGCAACCCCTTTACAGCCTTACTGTCATGTAGCAACTTCATGCATATTTCCAGGAATGTTGTGAGCATCGATGGGTCCATTTTTGGCTCTGGTCTGTCTTTACTTCCTGAAGTGGAGGCATCAGCGAAGTTCTTCTTGGCTTCCATGAAGGTTTCCTTAGCGCGCTCCAAATCAAACTCAGGTTCCTTTGTTGGAGCCTTGTGAACCCAAGTACTTTCTTCAGGCTGCTTGCCTTTGTCATCCATTGTCGTAATTCCACTTTGGAGCACAATATTCATGTTACAGTCTTCCTCACGTGGCTCAAACCTCATCATTTGCATGTTCTGAGTTGGGGGAGGTTGGAGCGCTCCATTATCATACAACCACACTATTAGTGTGGGAAAATCCTCCATCTCATGATAAAAAAATGTACAATACAAGCATGATGGTCATGTTGGATTTTTACAATCACGAGCATAATATCCTAGCCCTCCGCAATTGTAACATATCAACTATGTGCGACCTTCCAGGCCCTCCTCCACCTCGGCCTCGTCTGCGCCCTTGAAATCTAGTTAGTGCCATCCCTACATTCTGGTCAAGGGGCCGCGTTTTGGCCTGAACTCTGTAGGTAGGAGTCTGGTCCATCATCAGTTCATAACTTCTACAAGTGTGCTCATCATGTCCCATTGATCTACAGAAATTACAGAACAACTGCTGTGAATTATGCGCGTACTTCTGTAATAAATGGTAGTTATCTGTAGCATTATTTCCTCCTATCTGAAAAATCATGCACCATAATGCAGGCGCCACGCTCGATCCTACTTGTTCCTTCAGTCTCAATGGCATTGGTCCTCCTCTCACAAGGTAGTTCGTGAACACTAGGAAATGATCCTTGTCATGTCCCTGACCCTTGCACTTTATGCACCATACCTCATTGCACACTTCTAGGCAAGTCGTCCTATCTTGTCTCAAAATCTGCATATCAAGGCATAAACTTTTCAACTGTGTGTGGATTTGCTGAACTCCAAGGTTAGGATCCTTGTATCGAGGTTTCATGGAATCTCATTGTGATCTCCAAGGTCCTGCCTAAGTTGTTAGCCTCTGTTGTGACAACGCATTCCTTAAATGCGGTGTTAATGATGCTACAAACCATTCACGGTGTTGTCCATCCATCAACGTCATGTTAGCTTCGTGAATTGTGCACTTCAGTCTTTGATCCAACTCCCAAGGGGTCTCACCTGGTAGCATTATGATTTCCTTGAACCCAATGATCGACTGCGCCTCTGACTTAGGCCTTCTAAATTCTTTGTTTAGCACAGTTTGAATATCTACGATCCCTGCATTCAGGTTCTCATTGTAATGCTTAATGTACCAGGTTAGCACGCGATCCTGTAGAGAACTGGTCAACGTCGCTTTCTTTATATTGTCATCCGTAACTCCCTGCGCTTCCCATACAACTTTTATCATGAACCAAAACTTGTCTGGATCTTCACTTCCTACTCCCTTGAACACTGGCAACTTTATCATGCTTGCCATATTTAATCGCGGTAGTGGCAGAGTTGGTAAGGGCGAAGATGGGGGTAAAGGCGGTGAAACTTGCGGCGGTGTGGGTGGGGGTGGTATGTGCAGAATCCTCTACCTTATCAAATTGATCGCACTTCTTGGTGAGACCTTCGCGAGCTCTTCTTTTCCCCCTCGTGTAGGTGAAATCAAGGGGCTATTTTCTAGCTCCGCACTACCTTCACTTTTGTAGATTCATCCACTTTGCGTAGCCCCAAACATCAATTTATTCGCATAACCCACTTTTCACATAGTAGCATTTTAATCCAAGTGTTCAAAGATTTAACGTACTTGCCTCGTGGTCCTTTAAGAAAGTGTTGTTCTACCTTGCTATAGCTGATTGAAGTATCTACCGTGAACTCGATGATGAATCCTCCTATAATTCGATCGAGTCAATGATCAACAATGTGCACGATCTTATCCTCCGATGCTTCCAATCTGCGCACCAATTCTGGAGTCCACATAATAGGTCTGTCGAGCTTGCACCTTCCTTAGCTATCTGCTAGCTTCATGATCCACTCGTATAGCTCAGTAGGGAAGGATGTGAAGAAAATTTTGTGGATCTCTGTGTATAAGTAGCAGTCTAACCACTCTTCTTTTGATAGTCACGGATTGCTGTTCTCTTGCGCCGTGAACTTGTGAATCTTTCTGTCCAACCAATCTTCAATTCCTTTCTTTGTTCGATTCCAGTGATATGACATCAGACATCTCTATGCAGATCCTGGTCGCAGCAACAGAACCATTTGTTGGCTTATTGGGGCCTAACCCAGGTTCTGAGTTAATTAACCGAACAAATCCCTGTACTACTGACCCTTTCGGCAATAGTCCATGAAGCGCAGACTGAGGTCTCACCTGAGGTAGTATGGGGGGGTGCTGGAACCAGGTTTCCGCACCCTTTAGATGTCTAAGGGGTTGACTTGGTCTAACTGCTAGTTCCTGTGCAAAGGTTGCTTCCCGCACTTCCCTAGCCTTCGTGCCCTGATAGATTCGCCTTTGCACAGCCCTAACCAGGGGCTGTGGGGCTTTCACTCTACTAGAGCAGCATTCTGTAATATTTCCCTAAGTTGCACCTAAGATCTTACTTATCTTCCTACACCCATTAGTTATCTTTGCGTAAATACAAGCCTTGTGTTATATTTATTTATACAATTTATGCATATAAGTTCGCACAGTAAATAAATAGTAAGCTTGCAAATTATACCCAATAATACATAAGGCAGGAAAAGATACACAAAAATATGGTAAACTTCTCTTTATTAATTCTTCCACGGTTACCGACTTGACCTGCCCTATGCACTCAGCTGCAGGGGTCCGCACACTCAGCTGCAGACTACTAGGCCTCTGCGCACACAGCTGCAGAGCCTTCTTCTATTCTATGACCCAAGACACACTTTACACTTCGACTCAAGCTCTTCGACTCTTCATGCTTCTATTCTTGTTATTCCCTCTCTTCTACACTTAGAGCCTCACTCTATTTATACAATCCCATGCTCCGCAGACCATGGGTGGATCTTTCAAGCCGACATTACATTACAAAACAAGGGTGGACAACCTTGTGACTCTATTATGACTTCACGCTCCGCGCCCACAAATCACGGAGTATTTATAATGGACTTGGTCAAAAATTGGGCTTTAAGCCCCAAAACATGCCTTGGGGGGGATTCCATGCCCAACACAAAGAGAAAGAAATTTCATCTGGCTTTTCGGAGCTTCAAACTACAAAACATGGAAGCACTGCCAAAAGTCCATAGACGATTCATGCAGGACCTTCCGTTGTTGTAACAATTGTTCATCAAGATGTTCTGGATCAAAATGATGGAAAGTATCTTCAATGAGATCATAGAAATGCTCAAGTGAGTGCATGATATTAGCTGGTAGGCTGCAACACCACTGTAGTGGGGATTCACGAAGTGTGTATGCAAGCAGTAGACTGGCCTATTTGTTAGAACATCCATCTTCCTCGTCAAGCATGGAAAGGATGTCTTTTAAGAACAAAGGTCAGGCCACTTCGCCTTCACCATCATACGTGAATTCAAACAAGAGACCAAAACACTCCCTTGTGATGTTGAGAGGTTCAACATATGAAAAACATCATGGAGGGATGAGTGTGATAGAACTTCAACTTGGAAAGGGAAGTTTCAACCTATAATGGTTTAAGGATGAACAACAACTCTAGAATGCTTAATGCAATTCCTGGAACTCTTCCAATTCTGGAAAGAAGATGAAGTCTTCTGCTAGAGGAAGTGTCCTCAATTTCATTCTTGGAATACTTCCGAAACTGGCAAGAAGCTGAAGTCTTCTGCTAGAGGAAGTGTCCCAGATTACCAACTGAAGGCATGCTTAGGGGCATCTTTGTATCTGGATACAACTCTAAAACTGGTGTGGCAGGTTGTGGCTCAGGCTCGCTTGATGTGACTTTGAAGCTTGTAGATGACCATCATTTCCCCCCCTGTCAGATACAAGGTGAGATGATGGAGAAAACTCAACTGCAAGACTGTTCAATACTCTGGAACAAGTTCTGAAATGTGATTGGAATATCTTCTTGGCTGTTGATGCCCATTGCCAAGAAGTGATCCATCCAAGATGAATCTTTGTTCTTGCAAGGCATTTGTTTCTGAAGCATTTGTGTGAAGAATGGGTGGTTTTATGACAATGCTTAAATGGATGAAGATCAAAACAATGATCTTTCAGATGGCCAACTCGGTCACAGTGTTTGCATTTCACAATTTATTGTTGTTGCTGTTGTTGTGGAAGAGGGGCAGAATCTGGAACAGCTGGAGGTGAACTGTCATGAAGGAATCTAGCATTTTGAAACTGAATGGGCTTTAAGTAGTCTGGAATATGAAAGGACACATCCTTGTCATATCCAAGACTAGTTCTGTGTTTGTTGTGGACAAGCTCTTCCCAAGGTCTAATGATGGGCTTGGGAAGTGCAAGCTAAGTTTCTGCATCTACATGTACAACTGCTACTAGATCTAAATGAACTTCAACAATATTGTCTTGCTGTTTATGGGAGTCTGTTTCATTGTTATGAACAAAAACAGGTTCAGAATGACTCCTTTGTTTTAATTCTTCTTGCTGTAGCTAAGATTCGAGCTGCGAAAAATCAATTTTCTCTTGTGCATTTTGTAGATAGACCTGAATGTCTGTGAGAGCAACTTTGCTGACTTTTAATGTATCATGAGTAGTAGACAATATGAGAGTTTTGAGGAACTCTAATATTTCATTGATTCTGTTCTTCAATGTCAGAATTACAACTTAAAAACTGATCACAACTACTACTCGATGCAGAAAAGTAATACCCACTCACAGTACACAACAATATCCTTTATAAATGTGCAGCAAATGATTAGTGTGCAACCAGTAAACACCAATTACAATCCATTACATAAAAATAAGAGTTTACTCATGTCCAGCACTATGTTCTAACAATAAAATTGACTGAACTTTTCTCCACAAAAGATTACTTTTATTTGTCAAAACAATCATTGCCTTTATACAACCCACCAAACTCTTATGCAGCAGTCGAATCAAGGAATCGATGCACTATAATGAGTTTTAAATACAATGCCACACTGGGGCAGCAACAACTGCAAACTTGCTTGGATCCTTCAAATACTCCTTCACTTTCAAAGAAGAAATGATGGCTATCAAAACTTCAACAACTATAGCACCATGTCATGGACAGGACTTGAATGCTCATATATAAATTCTTTGACTAGGGTACAAACAAATCTTCTCTGATCTTGCCACTTCTTCAAAGAAAACAATCTGCCCTCATATTTCCCATAGAATTTATGGAGAGCTAACAACGCATATGCTAGAATGCAATATATAGAGAGTCAACGATACCTCTAGTATTCCAATAAGAATGATGAACACAACAGTGACCCACTTGTAGGAGCTACGCGCCAATGAAAGCATTATTCCACATGTTCATGCATGTATGAACGCACAGAGATGAACCGACCAGAAATATCAGATGCTGCCTGGCTAATGGTATTTTACCACCACCCAACAAAGTGGCATCTTAGCTTCCACAAAGCTTTGTACAACCTCCATAATTGATCAGACATTGATGGGATCCCCCTTGTGTGCTGCGGAAATGAAAGAACCCAACACAAACTGAAGTGTAAAACTCAAAACAAATTATAAGTTTCAAAATTACAATACAAAACAACGAACACATACACAATATGAAATCAAGAATATGTATATATAGACCACACCCACAAGCCCTTTACTGAGAAGGAATGGTGAGCAGGACACTTGCTATGGCAAAAGGAGGTATAATACTCGGAAAATTCCCTGAATAACAGAAGTAGAATAATAATAATGGGGAGTATGAATATGAACACATTCAGAACAAGAGATTGATGCGATGGCAAAATAGAAGATCAATAAAAGATACCAATCTCAACTTTTCTAGCAGATACAGTTCTTCCAGAACTATTCGGACACACGCATATGCCCAGTAGTTAATTCATGCATCATATGATACTTGGTCTTCAAAATACAAATACCAAATATAGCCCTTCAAATTCCCTTCAGTGCTTTTCTCTTCAGAAAACTCTTGCTTGTTATGTTCGCTGCCCAACAATAAAATTGAAATAACTCAGCTCACTAAGAGGGTAGAAATCATGCCATTGGTGTATAGAAACTCGTTCAAAATGATCGTCTTCCAAAAAGCCAAAAACATTTGAACACATCCATAGCACACGGACTTCAACGTGCGCCAGCATATGGCATTCAAAATTATTCAACGCACAAAGCCAACGCTCAAATTGTAGCTGCTTTGAACAACATTCAGAAATTATATTACAGTCTCGGTTTCTCCATCAAGGTTGAACCCTCCCTCAGACGAAGACTGGTAGACTATAGCGGAACAAACCTCAATGATTATATATATGCATCTGCGGTCCTCAAAAATCTCTAATGCGTAGTCATGTATATTTCTAATTCATCAATGGCACAAGCTTCCAATCTGGCTTCCCCAATGACCTTACTGCACATTATCGGCTCACTTCCTCATGGGGTAATTGATCCAGCAACAAGTATAAATCAATCTTTCGTTAAGGTTTCTCGTTAATAGGTACCCTCAGCTTCTCGGGATTTCCAAGGATAAACTGCAACAGAATCTCAAGTTTTTAGATGAGGAATGGAAGCTGCCTCGCAATGCTATTATGAGCATCCCAACGGTTCTAACTTATAGCACCAAGAAAGGATTAAAGCCAAGGCTCAATTCTCTCAAAGACTTCATGGTGATGAACAACTCTTTAGAGAAAGCTATGAGATATCCTCCAGTGTATTATATCTTCATGTTAGATGGATATTTTCATCGCAAAGTGGTGAGTAGGCTACCAGGAGAGCGATGAAAACCCGTTGTAAGGACTGGGGTCGGCTTGGTTACTCAGACTAGTAGGAGTTCAACTGAAGCAACAGTCAGAGGTTTTGAACTAAGGCAAGCAGGATTTCTCTCCCTAAATGGTAAAGCATAGAAATCTCATTCCCACTTTGGTTGGGCAAAGTTTGTAAGGGTTTGGTGTGTTGATAATGGCCACAACGCTATCAGTTCAAATAGCCTCCTATGCGATAGCTGAATCTCTGAAGCATATCCATGCCATGCCTGCCTTCATCATTCTCTTCTCCTCGCGCCCATTCGATGGAGCCATCATCCAACGATGTAGTGTAGTTCGTTCCTGCGTGAAGGCACCATCTCACAATCATAAATCAACAAAATTGAGGAGACAGTTTAACCTATGGAATCCGCAATGTTGGTGGACACAAAAACGTTAAATTAAGGAGATTTCAAAATACAAACAACAGATTTTAGGGCAGCGCATTATATGAAACGACAGATTATATCATGTCAGGGCAATGCATTATATATGCATCAGGATTATATGTCAGGGCAGTGCAACGTTATATGCAGATAATTATAAAAAAACGGTCAAAGAAGAGTAGAGGGGCAGCGATCTGTATGCAAGGAAGAAAATAGCCAAAATAGGGAGTTACAAAGCAGAGGGAGGCCAAAAATGGCGCTGGAGAAATGACGGAGGTGACAGCTAGAACTTAGCTAAGAAAATATTCATAAGTGATGGCAAAAATGACCTACACATAAATACCATAAAACAAATGGCTCAAAGTAATTAAGCAGGGCAGGAATACACCTACTCTGATACCATGTTAAACACACACATGGCAACAACATAATCTGAAACATAAAACATGAGAATACATTTTTATTAACAAATGATATACATTTATAGTACATGGTTTGGCCATTGGGTTCCACATCCCAAGGTCTCTTGGACTCCTTTTGTCTATTTGGCTTCCACACTAACCCAATGAGGATTAGGTGTCCAACATCCATGATAGATGTGAAAATGTTCAAAATAGGATGAGAGGACACAACTTGTCATCTGGTGCCCCTTCTAGTGCCATAAATGTTGACGGTGTTGGACCCACCAACATGTTAGGGGATCTCCCTGGCAAGAAGTCCCAACTAGAGCTCAGACCATTTGGTGTAGGAGTCCTAGCAGTGGGTCATACAGTATCGCCTTGATCGCGGTTTCACATAGAGGCAAGTAAGATGTCAATGTTGGTAGAAAGGGTGTGACATATGTGGCAAGTCAAGGAAGGTGCATGAGCAGTTCTAACACATAGACGGTGGGGTGAGTGCGCCACTTGGAAACCTATGAAAGCACATAGTTAAAAATGGAACACACGAGGAAAGATTCATCACAACATGGAAGGCAAGCAAGCTAGCAATCCAAAGTGATGGTTAAACCAACAACACATTTTAGTAAGATTCATACATACATATACAAAAAATATCTACACGTGCATGCGTAAGCAAACAAATACATATATCATTTAGAGTAAACAAGATAGCTGGAATACAATACAACATATGCATTAAACGTGCTGACTTTGTTATATTAAGAATTGTAAGTTTCAGTCATAAAATACAACCATCACCAACCGCTAGTTCTTACAGCGGAACATTACAGTCACTACTACCTGCTCCTCCAAAGAGATATACTAGCTCTACATAGTGGAGAAGCCAAGGCTCATTACAATACTATCCAAGCTTTCTCTAAGATACTCCTATCGAAAGCTTTGTTGACCAAAAGCCTCTATAATGAGTTATGAGGGACTATATATAGAAAAGGGTGGGGTGGCCCTTGACATTCCCCTTTGTGACAATTCATCTACCCTCATGACTCTTCATCTACTATATGATTATTACATCCAACTGTCGACAATTGAACTCACTTGACAAGGCATTACATACAATCTACACATGTACCCATGTGAGACAAAATAGGCTTTGAGAAAGCCATGCAAGACATCACTATGACTTAGAAAATTGTGGGAAGACCAACTCTTTGACATCTTCATAGTGGTCGACAGTAGTGAAATGATGCCAATCTCGGTAGTTGTGATGGTGTCTGTGTACTCTAAGGCGACATCTTTCTGGAAACGAACTCTTGCCTCCATAACATCTAGGTACACTGCTCAAGCTCCTTTGTTCAAATCATCTGATAACATGTGCATCATTGTCTTGAGTGTGGTTAGACCAGAAATATACTGGTGCATGGTGTCTACACTGATCACTAGGTTTGGGCTGGTGGCTATGCGCATCAACTCGTCAAAGTACAAGTCAAGCTCCAGTTGGACATGTGCCTTTGTCTTTTCCTGAGTGAGTGTCCCAATAGATGGGATCGCATGTGCCTGCACAATAAAATCCATACTCCTAAATACCCGTACATGAGAAGCCTGTAGACTAGTGATGAGCCATAGGAGATCTTCATAGTTCTAGATCTGACTTCGGATGCGTGCCTTCAACTTGACCGCTCCGGGCTTCATCATTTTGGGCAAGTGTAATGGGGGTCCCTTGTATTTCATTGTCCATGTTTTCATGTAATCAATAGAAGCATGGATGTTTGGCAAGATACGTGCTCTCCTAGCACATCGCTATTGCCAACCATTGAGATGGACAACTGCCTTATGCACGGTACCAAAATTGGAATACAACACCCACATGACTGTGTCAAGGGACAATACTTCATCCAGTATTACCTTCTCCAACTCTGCTCTGGTGGATGTTGTGACTAATTCTCTTCCCTACATGGTCGTTTTTAAATCCCTAGACATTCGCTCATTCTCAACTATCAAGAAGCGAACGTTTGAGCTAGTGGCTTCGGCATATGATCTGGTAGCATCGGCCAATGCTGCTAGATGCTTGCGCATGTTAGGAATGATCACTTGTTCCTCAAAATGCACAAGAGATGTATGATCATCTAGAGTCAACACTCTATGAGATTGCACAACTCTATGTTGGGATTCATCAAATGAGATGTTGTGCATCTCTCCCTCCGAATTGTCTCCAAGGATTTCAGTGTCTCCTTAGTCGCTTGGGACTTTCTCCACTTCTGGATTCAGTGAAGCTGGTGGGTCAACATCTTGGTGGTGAGGCATGAATTCGACGTATTTCTATAACTCCTATTGCTCCATGTCTATATTCATCTGCTTAAGTGCTTGTTCAATCTCTTGATCAAAGTCTTGTTCTTGCGACTGCTCACCCTGTCTGCTTGGTTCCAGCTGTTCAGATGAGTCGACTACTTGTACAAGCATAGTTTCATCTGTCTATACATGTTTCCCCCCCTATTGTACCTGTTCTTGTTGCACTTCCTTCTCATGTTTTCACAACTCTTTTTCCTTCCAAAGTTGCTCCTTCAACTCATGCAACTCCTTCTCTATTTCCTCCATTCTCAATTTTTCTCTCTGCCTTTGCATGTTCCTCTTGTCACATCGTTTCCTATTCACCTCTATTGCCAAAGTTGATTTATGCACAAGTGGGTCTACTTGGAACTTGCAATTTTTTTCCTCCTTCATGCTGCCAAAAATCTTCCTCTTGCCTTTGTCACATGCCAGTGTGTTTACCTCTGCTGCTACTGCTGTTGGCTCTCTCCTGGATAGTTTATCTCTAGGAGGAAATAATCTAGGTAGGAAACTGCCTCTGCCTAGTTACCCTTCTTGGGATTTCCCTAACTATTTCCTTAACTGTATGAGTGTGAAAATTTTCTCTTAACATCTTTCTCCCACTATAAGCGTAGCTTATTTAAATAATTTAGTCAGGTTATTATGATCAGTCATTAGGATAAATTTCTTTCTAATAGATAGCTTCAACATACCTTTAAGGCATGAACTATGACTTTTAATTATAGATCATAAGTTGAGTACTATTGATCATGCTCCTTTAATTTTTTAGATTCATAGGCCATTACCTGAACCTCTTGCATTAACACTCCACCTACTCCTTTCTAGTAGGCACTTATATAAACTACAAATTCTTTCTCAAGGTTTTCAATTCTTAAGACAAGGGTTATAGTTAACATGTGCTTTAGTTGGTCCATTCTATTATGACATTATTATGTCCATTTGAATGATCTTCCTTTATTTTGTAATGAATTTATAGGGAAGGCCACTTTTGAGAAACCGATTATAAAGCAGCAGTAATAGCGTGCTAAGCCCCATAAAGAACCTAATATTTGCAACATTCTTAGGAGCAAGCCACTCCATAATTGTCTTGATCTTTTCCAGATCTACTGTTATCCCTTGTTGGGTGATCAACTTCCCCAAATATTGTATTTGATCTTTGAAGAAATCATATTTACTATTCTTAGCATATAGTTGGGGTTCTCTGAGAGTTTGTAGGAATATTTGCAAATGATTCTTATTCTCTTCTAGATTTTTGAAAAAAATCAGGATATCATCAATAAAAATTAACACAAACTTGTCTAGATAGGGGTGGAACATTATGTTCATTAGGCTCATAAATGTGGTCGGGGCATTAGTAAGCCTAAAAGGTAGGACCAAAAACTCAGAATGTTCATAGCCAATACTAAATGTAGTTTTACATATGTCTTCTTATTTAATTCTTATTTGATGGTAGCCTAATTTTAAGTCAATTTAGAGAATACAATAGTCCCTTTTACCTGATCAAATAAATCATCAATCTAGGGTAATGGGTACTTGTTTTTAATGGTTAATTTATTCAGTTGTCAAGAATCAATGCATAACCTTAAGGTACCATCTTTCTTTTTAACAAAGAGTACAAGAGCTCCCTAAGGTGACACACTAGGACAAATATACTTCTTGTCCAACATCTCTTGTAATTGCATTTTCAAATTTATTCACTCGGGTATGCTCATACGATAGGGTGCTTTAAATACTAGAGAAACCCCTATAATCAGTGTGATAGTAAAATCAATATCTCGTTTAGGGGGCAGTCCAAGGATCTCTTCAGGAAATACATCTGCAAAGTCTTGAACAACTAGCATATCTTCTAAAGTTGATTTCTTTTCCTTAAAATTAGAATATCCCACCTGAATAACATATATTTGACAACCATTCCTTATACGTTTCTTTAACTACAAGGTAATAATCACTCTCAACCTTACTGATCTCACTATTCCTTGAATCTCCTACCTAGAACCTCTCTTGTAAATATAGGTAATGGTTTTGCCTTTACAACTTATAATTGACTAGTGATTTTCCAGCTAATCCATCCCTTTCAAAATATCATAAGATCCCAAAGGTAAAATATTTAGGTCCACCTCTATTGGTTGTACTTCTATTTCTAATGAACATTTTTCAACTTTCGCTTTTACTTTTCTTTTGACTCCCATGCCCAACTGAACCAACCATTGGAACATAAATTTATTAATTCTTGAAGTGGTGACAACTCCACTATCTCAGGGTTAATATAAAACATAGTTACCGATCAAATGAGAAAATGACCCAGTACCCGTTTTTTTGAGGGAGCAAAAAATCACTCAATTTTGAAAAGTGGTGATTCAGAATAAACATTTTTTTTACCATATTTTTGACATTTTAAATTTTCTTATGTATCAAGTATGAACATTTATTTTAAATGTTATTGATTTTTATGCTAATTTTGAAAAGTGTTGATGCAATACCAACACAATTTTTTTTAGAGGGCTTATTTTTGACACTTTAAATTTTTTTATGTATCTAGTATGAACATTTTTTTGTTAGTGATTTTCACGCTGATTTTTGTTGACACCTAATCATTAGGATTGGGTGAATATAATTTATGTAAATAAATAATAAGAAATATGAATAGTCATCGGGAGATGAAATGAACAGTCTCTCCCTCATGTATATAATAAAGACCAACCTGAAGGAATAATACACCAAACAATTTGTTTTAAGGAGTTAATGCCTGGCCTGACATGGTATCAGAGCCAGCTCCCAAAATTAGTTGTAACTCCCTTCTGCCAGTTTCTTACAGTCTATCCACTACCCCCTGTGGAGTCTATCTACTACACTCTCCGTCCCCTCCACCATCGCTACCACTGTCTAAACGCATAATCATTATCTGTGTGTCTTCTACGCATAATCATCATGGTTTCTAGAATTGAATGTGAGTTTTCTTTCTTGCTGCCTAAATTCAGAAACCATTCTGCCTTTTGTTTTTTTCAGTTACCCATGTGATATTGATCCACAACTACTCTGTGTTATTGATCCACAACTACTCTACGTTGAATGATATTGTGGTGAAACCGTGAACAAATCCTAAAATTTTTTAATAACCGTGAACTGGTATGTTGCGTATGGAAATATTGTTGAACACGGTTCCTGGAGGTCAATAAGAGAGGGACAGCTTCGGTGTATTTGCAAATCCATTGCAATGGCCTCAACTTCGAAAGAAACAATGATATGTTGCCAGTCAGGCGCATCCTCCACGGATTTGGTCGCTAAAGCTTGAGCATTTTTGAAACCTTATCTACGCTACAACAACAACCAGGGTTTCACTTACGTGGGTGGAGGGCTTAGCCTCACTGCCTTCGAACTCAAAGTCTAGTGGCAGCCAAGTCTTCTTCAGGGATTCTGGTCACTAGTTTGGGAATTCAATGCTCTCCATGTTTGTCGTAATTTTCAGAAATAAAGATTATTGTGTATCTGAAGTGCATATAGTGTAGTTACTGAAATGTTTGCAGAGTTTAACATTCATGGATGGACAACATCAGTGTTGAAATTTCGAATGGTTCTTGACTTTAAGAAATGTCTGCTACTCGCTTACAATTCAAACAACATAGTAATTGGAATGAGGAATGCTACGTTTGTTGCTCTTGCTCTTGCATCTGAAGGAATGAGGAACGAGGTTGTGATATGGTTGAATGTTTTTAAGAAAAAAAAATTGTATGTGCATTTCAGACTCACTGACTGATTTCTTGAACACTGCCCATATATATTGAAGTTTGTTGTACATTGAATGTTTCCCATATGTTGAACGCTGCTCATATATATTGAAGTCTGTTGTACATTGAATGCTACCCATATGTTGAACGCTGCCCATATATATTGAAGTTTGTTGTACATTGAATTCTGCCCATATGTTGAATGCTGCCCATATATATTGAAGTCTGTTGTATTTACGCTGCCTTAGTACACAGTCTTGGTGTATTACAGTCTTGGTGTTGTACATTTGCTGTCCAATTGAATTTGCTATCCAGTCATATCAGAATTATACTTTTTCCCATTAAGAGTAAAATTTTGCAGCAGAATTTTTGTTACAGTATGCATTCAATCATATCCATTGTGGGAATAGTTCTCACTGGCAAAGGGAACTATCCTGAGTGGTCCTAGATGATAAAACACACCCTCATTTTCAATGAGTTGTGGAAAGGAGTGTGCATTGGAGACAGAGACAAACAGCCAGAACAACATACATCAGACAAAGAGCTCGCCATTTGGGAAAACAAGAACAACAAAGCCTATGCATTAATTGCAGCATACGTCAGTGAAGAGGTGAGTCGCCATATTACACCATTTTCAACTTCTTTCGAAGCCTTACAAAAGTTGAAAGAACTCTATGACTCACATTCTGCACTTGAAGTTGTTCAACTCATGATTAAACTCCACTCTTGAACTACAAAATAATGATCTTCTTGCTCTTGCATTTGAAGTAAAGTCTATAATGCATGATATCCAAGCCACTAAAATTGATTTGGATATCCCTCTTATCACTTTTCTTGAGGCAATTTATCCTACTTACTCCAATAATCTTGAGTAATTGCAAGCAAATGGAAACCTTAACGACATTACCTTTGACTCTCTTGTGAAAAAATTTGCTGAAAGAGAGATTTTGGAAAGAAGACAACCCCTGAATCTTCTAAAGAGGTTGTGTTCCTTGCTCATAAAGAAAGGCATCCTACTCAAGATTCTTCTAGAGGAAGAGGAAGATATTTCAGAGGCAGGGGGGCAGACACTCTCAAGGTGAAAAGGCAGATTTTCACTGCATACACTGCAAAATAAATGGATCACATGATGCCTCTACATGCAAGTTACCATGGGACAAAATTGAGCAGCAAAGAAACCAACAAAAAGGTAAAACTGATGATACAGACAAAGGTAAAGCACCTGAATCCGCTTCCTATGTTGTGGCACAATGTAATATTGGAGTAAATGAAGATTTATTTAATGCTTCACTTGCTTCTTGGAAAAATGATTGGTTGCTTGATTCAGGAGCAACCTGGCACATGACTCATAGAAAAGATTTTTTTGAAGAATTTACTGACAATGTTGATGGAGCAGTATACTTTGCAGATCAATCAAAAATCAAGCCATCATGGCTTGGTACAATCAAGCTTAAACTGCATGGTCTTCCAAACTTGTCACGAGGGGAATAGAAGAAGAAAGGCTTCTCAAGTTGCAAGGTACTTCTGCTCGTGCACAACATTTCTCATACAATTCTCATTATGAAGAAGGTAGACTTCCATCAAGTTTATTATGGCATGCTAGATTTGGACATGCAAAATCATTTCAAAAATTTGATAATTAGATTCCACATCTTGAAGGGGGGATTCCTATACTAGATCAACATGTGGAATCTTCTTATGAAGAACACTCTCCCCCGCATGAAACTCCAACAACGGATGATGTTTTAAGTGATGTGATTGATAGAATTGGGAGACTCAATCTTGATTCAGTCCCAACTCAATCAATGGAGCAGCCAGGACCATCTGAGAAAGGTCCCCCAAAGTGGCTGACAAAGACACTTGAAAGTGTTCATCCTGATAAGGTTGGAAAGATAGGAACTAGAAATTCAAACCAGCAAAATGGAAGTGATGTAGATGACTCTAATTCACCTGTTGATATGAATGTTTCTTATGATTGTGAATTGAATTTGTCTATAGATTTTGAACCAACTTCCTTCAAAGAAGCTGTTTCTCATGATGAATGGAAAGAAGCGATGCAAAAGGAGTATGATGCCCTCATAAAGAAGGGCACTTGGAAGCTGGTTGATCCTCCATTAGGAACCAAACCAATTGGCTGCAAGTGGGTCTACAAGAACAAGTATATAGTTGATGGCTCACTTGACAAGCACAAAGCTAGGCTTGTGGCAAAAGGTTTTGCACAGAAAGAATGGGTCGATTATGAGGAGACTTTTGCCCCCACAGCAAAATGGGCTACCATCCAGACAGTCTTTGCCCTAGCAACTCAGAATGGTTGGAAAGTCCATCAAATGGATGTAAAAACTGCTTTCTTGAATGGATATCTAAAAGAGAATGTTTTTATGTCCCAGCCTGAAGGATTTGCTATGAAAGGACATGAACATAAAGTATGCAAACTTGTGAAGTCCTTGTATGGCCTCAAACAAGCACCGCGAGCTTGGTACAAAAAACTAACTGAGCATCTTCTGAAACTCAATTTCAAACATTATGATCTTGATGATGCAACTTTATTTGTCAACAAAGTTGGCAAAACAGTTGTATATCTTGTGGTATATGTAGATGATCTTTTGATGACAGGGAACAATGAAAGCTGCATTGCATCCATAAAGAAGGAATTGAGGAAAAGTTTTGAAATGACTTATTTGGGCTATGTTCATTACTATCTTGGTATTGAAGTAACCCAACATCCGAAGTCCATATTTATTTCTCAAAAGAAGTACATTGGAGATCTGTTGAACAGGTTTGGCTAGACAGAATGAAATCCTCTTACTACTCCAATGGAACAAAACTTAAAGCTCACATCTATTGAAGGAAAAGAATTTGAGGATGCAACAAAGTATAGACAACTTTTAGGAAGTCTTAACTACTTAACTACTACCATCCTAGACATTTCGTTTGTTGTTGGAATCCTCTCCAAGTTTATGTAAAAGCCTTGTGAAGGACATTGGTCTGCTGCAAAAAGAGTTCTAAGGTACTTAAAGGGAACTCAAGACTTTAGAATCAAGTATACACAAGTGGACAACTTTAGCTTGATTGGATACTTTGATTCAGGCTTCGACAGAGATAAAGAAATTGGGGTATCTACTTCAGAATATGCTATGAGTCTTGGATCAAGAGTTGTCTCTTGGAGATCATGCAAACAATCAGTTCCAGCATATTCCACAACAGACACAGCATACGTGGCAACAGATAAAGCAAAAAAAAAAATTGTGTGGCTCAGGAAAATTCTTGAAGATTTGCAGGTAAAACAAGTGTAATCAACTCCACTCATGATTGACAATACCTATGCAATAAAGTTGGCCAAGAACCCAAAGTTCCATGATTGAATGAAGCACATCAATACTAAATATCATCTGATTCCACATCATGTTGAGGCCAAAACAATCCATCTCCATCATTATTCCACTAATGAGCAAATTGCAGACATCTTCACCAAAGCGTTTGGAAGAGAAAAGCTTGAACAATTCAGAATGATGCTTGGACTCACCAACATCCCTTCAGATTAAGAGGGGGGGAATGTTGACACCTAATCATCAAGATTGGGTGAAAATAGTTAATGTAAATAAATAATAAGAAATATGAACAGTCATCAGGAGATGAAGTGAACAGTCTCTCCCTCATGTATATAATAAAGACCAACTTGAAGGAATAATACACGAATCAATTTGTTTTGAGGAGTTACTGCCTAGCCTGACAATTTTAAGAAGTGTTGATGCAGCACCAATATAAATTTTTTTAGAGGGCTTATTTTTGATGCTTTAATTTTTTTTTATGTATCTAGTATGAACATTTTTTTTTGTTAGTGATTTAGATCTTGATTTTGAAAAGTGCTAATGCAATATCAACCCTTTTTGTTTAGAGGGCTTATCTTTTACACTTTAAATTTTCTAATGTGTGAGTGTAGATACTTTTATTTTTTTTAATCTTAGTGATTTTCATGTTGGAAAAAAAAAAAAAAACAT
>APFE031407742.1:46313-61213 GCA_000404065.3 Pinus taeda
TTAAATTGTGGTTTATATTTTTTGCAATATTTGAAAATTTGTTTTCTTGTCTTATTTTTTGTGTTTTTTTTTTTAATATTTAATATTTGATTTTTTTTAGTTTTTTTAATTTTACAAGTTTTCTTTTGGTAAGGGTTTTTTAGTCATATTTTTTTTTCCATAATGTCATGTTTGAAATATTTTGAAAACTCTTTTTTTTTTTTGTAGCCATATTCTTTGGTTTTAATTCCATGATTGAAAAATTGTCAATATTTTAATGTTTTTCTAAGTCATTAATATTTTATCTTTAATGCTATGGTTTAAAACAATGATAAGTATTTTTTTCTCAAGTTCATGCTTGAAAATTGCTGAAATTTAAATATTTTCAGAGTCATGATATTTTATTGTTAATGTCATTATTAAAAAATGTTGAAAAAAAAATGTTATTCCAGCATCAACATTTTTTTTTTAGGGTGTTTTTTGCACATAAAATTTTGGTTAAAATTTGGTTTTACTGCCTTTTTAAAAAAATGTTGAAAATGTACCCAAAAAGAATGTTATTCCAGCATCAACACTTCATTTTTAGCCTGTTTTTTCATATTTTCTGGGGGTTTTTGGGCTAGAGTACCCGTTTTGAGGTAGTAGATCTTGTTTAATCGGTAATTATGTGATAGCTCAAAATTTCCCCGAGATATATTAAAATCAACATATCATGGTTACATATTATACCTTCAAACTCGATCATGGTGGATTGGTGCTCGACCTGCTAATCTTCCAGAGAAATATTAATCCTCAGTAGACTTCTCGCCACCTCTTCTACGATAGATGCCTCTTGGAAATTTGTTATTTTTTATGGCTTTTCAGAGTAAGAGAATTCTTGAAGGTAATGTGTCCCCCCATAACCCCAACACTAGATTGGGGGTTTATTTTCCCTTCTAAAATAACTTTTACTTAATAACTCCAACTGTTTGGACCCACTCTAAGATTGAGTTTTCTACTGACTTTTACTGGAAACTTTACCTTGTTGCCATCTGCTAAAATTCCTTGACATAACACCCTTTACACCTTTATTACTTGGAGGAAATTTCTTCCCTTTCTTAGTTTACCAACACTTATTATTTCCAAGCGCTCTTTAAAGGTCAATGGAAGACTGCTTAAAAAATGTTATACTTTAGCCTTCTCCTCCCATATATAAGGTACATACTGCAATAGGGAAGTAAACTTGGAAATATGTTCATTCATAGTCACTTGTCCTAATCGGAGGTCATGAAATTCCTTCACTTTCTCATCATAATATTGCTTAGTTAAATATTTATTCTTAAAATGTTGTTGAAAGTTATCCCATAAAACTTCTTTCTTATCAATTCCATGAAGTGCCTTGATTTCTTCCCACCATAAGGTCACCTTCCCTTGAGGTTGATAAATTTCCAAACAAGCCTTCAGATTGATGTCATATTCATACACCTAAAAATATGGGGTTTTTAATTAATGTTATAGATATTTTTTGTTCACAGGGTATTGGAGCCAATGCGTTTGAACCTGTCTCGACAAGTAAACTTTATGTTTTCACTTTGTTAGATTTGACTCGAACAATTTACACTAATAAACCCTCTAAGGACCATTTCCTCGTAGGTACCTGCTCCAGACCTCTGGCAGCGACAACGATTTAAAGCGTCAAGTTCTTATTATTCCTTCACCGTAATTTCAGGTTCCGGCCCCGGAAACCCTCTTTGGGCATGAAGGCTTATGGCCTGGGGTTAAGAACGTTTACACATATTTTCTTGAAGTATTTATTTTGTTCTGTGTAAAGACCTTGATGGCTGATCATGACCTTGGTTCTGTGTGTTTAACTCTGTCCTTGTGGCCACATGTAAAGGCGTAAATTTGTATCATAAATCTTTTTGGATCACTCTTGTTTAAAAAAGTACTTTTATGTCATAATTGCAAAGAACATATCTGAGTCAAATGTATGAGAGGCTAGGGTCCATAAGGTGAAATGCATGCACAAATTTGATTATAATTTTTCCAAGAAGAATTTAAGAGTATTTGCGATGTTATATACTTTGCCTGTATGCTTTTCCTCTTATGGTTATTCTTTTCCTAAAGGCAAAAGTTAATGTTTTTTCATCGAAGTTTTAAGCTCTGTTGTTTGAATGCAAAAGTATTATAGCAGAAAAATAGATGTAGATATTATTTCTTCGTTGGCCTACTCGGCACATATAAATGTTTTTAATTAGTTGTCCTTCCTGTTTTACTTAATCTCTAATCTCTTTGGCGTTATTATTTTTGACAATTCCATTTTTTTATATTCTATTAGCTTACAACATCCCTTACAGTTAACTTGGAAACTTGTTTCAACCTTTTATTGATACCTCTTAAACAATAAAGAAACTACGATCAGTTTCATGAAGAATCAATGCAATCATTTACATTTTGATTTTCCTTTCTTATACTTTCAAAGGGAATGAGTATATACATACATATATATCTATTTTGAAGTTTAGTCTATAGAAATTGCGGGCCCAACCCATGGCCTACATAATCTTCAAACCTATTAAATATGGTAAAGGATTGTCACCCTCTAGTTAGCACTCTCAGTTGGTCTTGATTTGGGTAACTAACCTAACCCAAGAATAATTTACAACCTTATATTTTTTTATTATTTTGTACTTTGCAATTTGCAAAACATAAATCCTTAGCATAACCATAGAACATGAAAACAAGGTAAAATAAAAAAATAGAAACACATGTTGAACATTTATTCACTTATTCACATAAATCACTTGGTATGCCACACAACCCAATAGACATAAATATGCTCCACCCAACCAATGAGAATGGATACCTCTACCAGAACTCCCCCCGAGCCAATTTCACACTCATAGCAACTTTTCAACATAGACCTCTCTAGCTCTAATATGATTTCTCTTGGCAACATCTTTCCCTCCTCAATACAATGTCATTTCCTTGAGGAAAGTAGCACGACAACTACTCAATTACTTGGTGTAGGAATTTATAGGGTAAGTTCCTCAGATAGAACACCAAAGGACACTGCTCACAAACAGATCATAGATTAATACACTAGTATTCTTGACGTGGTTAAAACCCTCAAAGAGGGAAACAATCCACGGCTTAAGCCAACACGGCCACTTCAGGCAATTTATTAATAAAAGAATGAAAATTTACATAAGCTTTTCTCATGAACGGTTACCCTACAAATGACCCTCCATGCTCTTTAAATAGAGATCATGGACCAATCAGGTGCTAAGCCATGGATGAAGTGTCGGTAATACCAAGGAGAGAATGAACCATTGGATCACTTCATGTCTAAAACATATTGTGACCATTGGATTGTAAGTTACAAAAGTACATAGTAAAGAAACACACTTTACCTAAATCTACACTAGACCAACTTATACTTAACTATTTCCTATGTGTCGGAATATCCTAACATCCCCCCTTAAGAACAACTTGGGATAGGATTGAAGGATGTACAAATATGACACAATAAGAGAAGGAAGGAGGCATTAGAGCCTATCCCCCCTTAGTGACAACTTCCTAAACTCCAACCATAAATAAAAGTTTAGTAAACTCTTCCTCTGTGAGAGCCTTTGTAAAGATGTATGCAACTTGATCATCTGTTGAACAATATTGTACTTCAAGAACATGGTCATGAATGAGCTTTCTGATGAAGTTCATGTGCAGTTCAATGTGTTTGTTGTGCTGATGTTGGACTGGATCTTTTCATAGTTGAATGACACTTTGATTATCACACCAAAGTGTAGTCAGATGCTGCTGTTGAAAGCCAAACTCTGATAGGATCTGATGAAGCCACAGGGCTTCCTTACTAGCTTCTATGACACCATGATACTCTACTTTTGCTAAAGAAAGAGAAATGGCACTTTGTTTCTTGCAAGCCCATGTAATAGGTCATGAACTAAGAGTGAACACATAACCTACAATAGACTTCTGATCATTAGGGTCACCAGCCTAATTAGAATCATTGAAACCAACCAATAGAGGAGATGCTTCTACACTATAATGAATCCCAAACTGAATTATACCTTGAACATAACGAAGTATTCTTTTAGCTACTTTCCAATGAATTTCATGTGGGTTTTTCATAAACCGAGCAATAAGGTCAACAACAAAGGAAAGGTCAGGACGAGTACGGGTCAAATACAAAAGTTTTCCTACAAGTTGATGGTATAAGGTAGCATCAAATTCAGGGGAAGTATATGTGACTAAAAGTTTGGCTCCAGACTAAAAGGGAGAAGGGGCTAGCTTACAGTCTTCCATGTGAAAATGGCGTAGAAGATCACATGCATACTTAGACTGGGAAAGGGAAATACCTTCCTTGGATTGCAAGACTTGAAGACCAAGAAAATAATGCAAGTGTCCTAAGTCTGTCATTTCAAACTTCTTTTTAAGGTTGGACTCCACATGGTTTATAAGGTTGGGATCACTACCACTAAGGATAAGATCATCAACATAAAGAACAAGAATGATAAGAGACTTGCCCAATTTCTTGGTGTAGACAGTATTGTCAGAATGACACATAGAAAAGCTAGTTTCTAAAAGAAAGTTATCCATTTTGGCATACCAAGCCCGAGGGGCTTGCTTGAGACCATAAAGGGATTTATTAAGCTGACATACAAGGTTAGAATCTGTTTGTATAAAGCCAGTAGGTTGTTCCATATAGATTCCTTCATGCAAGTCCCCATGCAAGAAGGCAGATTTAACATCCATCTGATGGACTTCCCATTTGAAAGAGCCAGCAAGGGAAAGAACAAGGCAGATAGAGTTCATTTTGGCAACAGGGGAGAAGGTTTCAGTATAGTCAATGCCTTCAACTTGTGAAAAACCCTTAGCAACAAGATGAGCTTTATGTTTATCAACTTTTCCATTTGGTCCATACTTGGTTCTATAAACCCATCTGCATCTAACAAGTTTTTGTCCCTTTGGAAGAGGAACAAGATCCCATGTATCATTTTCCAATAATGAACAATATTCTTCATTCATAGCTGCGTCCCAATTTGGATGGCTTGAAGCTTATGCAAAGGTGTCAGGATCATAATTCGTTGAAGCTTGAGCCAATAAAGGAGAGACTCTATCGAACTGAGAACGTGTATGTCGTTGATCTGTAGGATCACTGGCAAGAGCAACTGCTACATCCTAAGTAGCATGGACCCATTTTTGAAGCTAAGGAGCTGAAGGAGGATCTTAAGAAGGTGGGGGAGGATTTTCATCTTCGTTGTCATCATTTGAAGAAGAAATATTTTCAGAAATAGAAGGGATAAAGAGAGGTGGCACATCCACTGAACTAGGCTCGTAGGCCGATATATTTTCAGCAAACTTTACATCTCTTCTAATGATAAAATTTTTGGAGTTAAGTGGAATAAGTCTATATCCTTTGACATCTTCAAAATATCCAACAGAAATATATTTTTCACTCTTAGGTTCTAAAGCTTTATGTTTCTCATCTGGAATATGGGCCCATGCTTCACTTCCAAAAACACGAAAGTGACTTACATCTGGTTTAGTTGAGCTCCATGCTTCTTCTGGAGTGATATTCTTTAAAACCTTAGTAGGAGTGCGATTTATTATGTAATTTGCACAGTTAATTGCTACTGCCCAAAAATTAAGACTAAGTCCTTTAGGTTGAAGCATACAATTAGCCATTTCCTTTAAGGTGTGATTCTTCCTTTTAGCTACACCATTTTGTTGTGAAGTATATGGAACAATATGTTTCATTTGAATTCCATTCTCAGTGCAAAAGTTGATGAATTTGTTGTTAACATATTCTCCGCCATTATCAGATCTTAGCTTAAGAATTTGATGTCCAGATTGTTTTTCAACAAAGGGCTTAAAATCCAAGAACATGTTAAATACTTCACTCTTGAGTTTTAAGAAGTATACCCAAGTGCGTCCCGAGAAATCATCAATGAAAGTTACGAAATACTTGTAGCCAGAGAATGAAACAACTGGAAGTGGACCACATAAATCACTATGCACAAGTTGTAAAGGGGTTGAGGCATGCCAAGAGGCACATTTTTCAAAACTATCCCGATGATGTTTTTTGAGTACACATCTGGAACAAACACCATATCTGCAAGATACCATTGAAAGACTTGTCACCATATTTTCTTTACATAGATTATGAAGGGAGCGATAGTTTAAGTGACCAAATCGCTCATGCCAAAGTTTGCTCACTTCGTCATTATGAGCAACAATACCGAGGGAAGATTTGATGACCCAAAGTTGTTAAACTTATACAACCTTGTAGAATCATCAGCAATGCTAGTAGCTAAAATCCGTCTAGGATCTCTTAGGTCCTTAATTACAACATCGTGAGGTGAAAATTCAACAATTTTACCTTCACCTGAATGAGTTATTTGATATACAGATAGAATGTTGTAGGATAAGGTTGGAACACATAATACATCATTAAATTGATCATTGTCTAGATGAACAGTTCCAGTCCCTACAACACTAAGAGATCTATCATCACCAACATATATATTTTTGGTGTTACAATCATTTAAAGAAGAAAACATGGCTTTGTTTTTTTCCATGTGATAAGAAGCTCCAGCATCAATGAGCCACTCATGAGAATGAGAAGAAGAAGATATGTTTAGTGCATAACCAGACCAAGATGCTTGACAACCACATGCAGAAAGTGTTGTTCTTGAAGATGAAATTGAAGTTGAAGAGTGCTCCAAATGGATGTTATGCTTCTTCATTGCTGCTTCCAAGGCTTCTATCTTCTTAAAGCATTTGGATTCTAAGTGGCCATATCGATTACAAAAGTGGCAATGTTTATCAATCTTCTTCCCTTTGTTTTTATTTGCCTTATCATTTTGTTAAAATGATTTTTCATTTTGAGACTGAAATTGTTTTAGGACCCTTGTTTGGTTTAGGACCATTCTTTTTAGGATATTGCTTCTTAGGATTCTTTGAATTTGATTGTTGCTATGCGGCTAAGGTTTTCTTAGAAGAGTTTCCAAGATTAAGAAGACCAATATATAAGAGCTTTTCTTTTTCTCTTATTAAAGAATCATAAAAGGCATCAAAAGAGGGGTACTTGTAGTCTTGTCCTTGAGAAATAAAGGCTTCTCTAAAGGAATGGAAGGTGGAAACAAACACATAGTAGACTGGTCCCAACTTAGTAAAAATGGAATAGATAAGGCTATCAGCTTCTTTCTTAACCTTAACAACTTCCAAGAGAAGTATTAGGGTCTTGAACTTGGACAAAAAATCTTCAATGGAAGAAAAATTATTGGGGTCTAATGTAAGCAACTCATTTTCGAGTTGATGGGCTCTATTTTCATTTTTAATTCCAAAAAATTTAGTGAGCCGTTTTATTGTTTCATTAGGAGTATCAAGTTCTGCGATATGGAATCTAAGGTCTAGAGAAATAAACATCCCTATCAACCCACGTGCTTGATCTTGCCTATTTTCCCATTTGTCTGTCTTATCTTCATATTGAGGTTTTGTTTTCTTGGCCTAAGGCTATTCTGTAAAGACCTTTACTTCTAAGTAAATCCACAAGGTAGGACCACCATTAGAAGTAGTTGGTATTGTCAAGAATAACTTAGCATGAACTTTCTATTTTAATAGAAATTAAAGCTATAGATGCTAAAAGTAAGTGTTACAATCGAAAGATCTCAAAAAATTAGGCTGATTAAACAAAAATGGCTCTGAAAACAGCTTCTGGATGAAGAAGTTATGGATTTTTGAAGAAAAGTTGTTGAAGATGCTCACAAAGTACATGAATGCGAGGAAATGAATGATAATATTATATTTTAAAAAATTCCTCTGCCTGCCCCTCCCTTTCCAAACTTAATCTAATTAACTCACTTAAAAAAAAAATTATGTGATTCACTTTTATAAATAAGTGAAAGTAACTTTTACAATGGTACTTTATGAGCTACCCACTAAATTGTACCTTAAATAAGAGATAAAGAGACTCACTTTTTATAATGGGTGAGAACACTTTCACATAAAGTAACTTTAAAACATAAGTTACATGTACTTTTTGAAAAAGTAACTCAACAAAAAAAAAGACTTGAACTCAAGACCTCTATTCTCATAAAGTAACTTTGGACCAAGTGAGCTAGTTTAAAAGGTTATTAACTTTTGGAAAAGAGGAAGTTTTTTTTTTTGTCACTGAAGCTTTGAGGTGCGTGCTTACTTGAAAACACTATTTTTTGCCTACAAAACAAAAACCACAAAACCCAACACAGACATACAAAAAAAAACAAACCTTACGGCTTGAAGTAAGATTTAGCCGGAAACTAAATATTTTCCTCAATGTTTCTGATTTTCCGAGATTACACTAAGGCACGACGGAAAAGAGCATACGCATGAGAGAAATCCTTCATTTCTGTTTCTGATTTTCCTAGATCGCACAGAGTCGCGGAGCAAAGAGCATAGGTAGAAATGAAAGGTATAGATCCGGTAATAAAAAATAGAGAGCTAAATAAACCGAAATAAACAAAGAGATGAATAGCTAGAACTGCAAATAAAGACTATATACCTCTAGATCATAAAAATGACATAGTTAGGGCTACTGGAAACCTTTTCGCATGAAACGAAAGGGGTTCCTCACTGGAACAGATGCTCCTAACACAATAGAGTAGTTCTCTCGGCCTGAAAGCAGTCAAAAACAATATATCTAGGAAACAATAGTCAAATGTAGTTGTACCGGCTTCAGTTTTGGATCACCAACGGATGCGACCCTCAAATAGCTCTGATACCATGTAGGAATTTACTAGGTAAGTTCCTCAGACAGAACACAAAAGGACACTACTCACAAATAGATCACAAATCAATACACGACCTGAGCCAACGTGACCACTTCAAGGAATTTATTAATAAAAGAATGAAAATTTACATAACCTTATCTCATGAACGGTTACCCTACAAATGACCCTCCATGCTGTTTAAATAGAGATCATAGACCAATCGGGTGTTAAGCCACGGATTAAGTGTCAGTAATACAGAGGAGAGAATGAACCGTCAAATCACTTCATGTCTAGAACATATTGTGACCATTAGATTGTAAGTTACAAAAGTACATAGTAAAGAAACACACTTTACCTAACTCTACACTAGACCAAGTTATACTTAACTATTTCCTATGTGTCGGAATATCCTAACACTTGGGCCCCCACTTACCAAGCTCCAATTTCATAAGGTTGCATTAGGTTTTTTCCCCTCTCACCCTCTTGGCCAACCTTTTCCAAAATTGAGATAGTCTATCTTTGGGAGGAAAGAATCTGGGCAAGCAACTACCTCTACCCAATGCCCTTCTTAGACTTTCCCTAACTGTTTCCTTAATTGTATGAGTGTGAAAATGTTATCTTAACATATTTCTCCCACTATATTTAAATAGTTGTCTGAGTGCAACATTTTATTAACATAAAATTAGAAAATAAAGAAAACATTTATTTACATCACATATTCATATTCATATCTAGCCTTCAACATGACCCACTATCTGTAAAATTAAATTCACAAGAGAGTAAATGAAATATTCACAAGTCAACGCAGATGTTACTAAATAAAATTAACAAAATAATAATACTAATAATAATAATTACACTAGCCTAGATCCATCTTAACACGAGATTTATCAAACATCTAGAGGGATCAAATCTCTCTAATTTTACACTCAAAAGGAAATTTGCACCTTGAAAAATATAATCCCTTTACACACTTGATAGATCAAAAATCTAAAATTAAAATAAATCTAAATTGGTTTTAAATTACACCAAAATCTTTTGATTATTTATAACTAATGTGATATATGTATTAAGTTAATGTGATATATGTATTGATATATTATATAAGTTAATAAAATATTTATTATGGTATTTAAGTTTATGCACAAATGTTTGCAATGCTTTAGTGGTATTTGGGTTTTAATGTAGTTCAGATGTTAGCAATCTAATTGAAATAATGCGTAAAGTGTTATCCAATAGCATAAAATATTCTTCAACATGGAGGAACGACCTTAATTTTAGTTCCTTAATAAGCACAATTCAAATGTGTATTTCTATTTTATTATTTGCTAATTTATTGTATTTTAAATTTGTTTTTAACTTACTTGAATAATTATAAAGTGGTTTTTAAAGTTGAACAAATTTAGAGTGGAAATTTTTAACCAAATAAAACAAAACTTTTAAAAACAATCGCTAAAAATTGTTAAATTAAAATACTATTTTAAAATATATAGTAAATTTAAAAAATAATTTTATTAAAAAAATAAAATATCTATTACATATAAAATTTGTACCTATATAGCAATTTAATAAAAAATTAGTTACTATATCATTCATAATTATCTTCACTTCTAAATATTAAACTTAATATTAAATACTTCCTAAATCAGACAAAAAATATAAAGTTACATCAGTCTATTTAATTATACTACTTATTCTTTTATTTTATTTTATATAATATATATATAATACACTTTATTTTTTATTTTTCAATATATATATAAATAATATTAACATACATATATATATATATTCCTGTTTAAAGTATGGTGTTCCCTCCAATAGCGTGCAAGTTTCAATCGTTCCAAACTGCACTAGCTAAATTCATTGAATATACTATTTAATCTCATATCACCCTCACCGCCTTAATTTCATTTTCATTTATTAATGATTACATGTAAAAACGTCAGGAAAACTATCAAGTTCTTTGAATACTTGAGTTCATCTCAGATGTGGATGATAAAGCAGTAGTCTATAACGCGACTTTTTGAAAGCCTTTCCGGTGGATTTTTCCAGTCAAAATCCGGCAGCAATTCATTGGAATCTCATGTTTGATAGCTAGTTTCTGCACAATCAATGGCTCCCAGGGGTTTTTCAGGGCGAATCAAATGCAGTTAAAAAACCATTTTAACTGCTAAAAATCAACATTTAAACTCATTTCTTCCGCCGGATTCCGTCACCGGAATCTCCAAAAAGTCGCATTATAGACAACTCCGATGATAAATATAATATTATTAAATAATATAAATAATATAATTTGAAATGTTAAATTAAGTGATTGGAGATTTTCACAATTATTTATATTGTTGTTAGAGATTTCCTGAATAGAATTGTGTAGTATTTGTGATCGTCCAAATTTCAGATAGTAACTCTATTCATCATGAAGGACCAAAGGAAAAGAACTAGGTATCAATTCAGTTGGATTAGTTCAAAAATAAGTTATATTAGAAATATTATTTACAAATTATTTAACCAAATTCACATTTGAAAATTAAATAATAAGAATTAGTTAATGATTAAAAATTAACAAATTAACAAACTTAAAATTAAAATATTAATAATATTTATTAATTGAACATAAAATTAAAGAGAAATTTCAAATAAAAGTTATTTAAATAAAAAGGTTAGCTGAAAAGAAAAATTAATAGATAAATATAAATAATTTAAAATAACAAAAGAACTAGTAATTAACCAAAATTTCAAATAAAGTCTTAAAGATTTAATATACTAAATTGAAATACAAATTAATAAAAATAAATAAATTTAATAGTTTAGAAGAAGAAAATATAAAGGCTAATAATAAATAATGAAAAAATTAAGGATTAAAAAAAGTTTATGAAAATAGAATAGTGATAAAGACCTAAAAATAAGAATTAATAAATTAAATGGTTGTTAATAATAAAATTAGATTAATAAAATTAAATTAGTTGTTAATAGTAAAATTAGAATTAGAAAAAAAAAGTATAATTAGATAATAAAATAAGAATTTGATAAGATGACCAAAATTCTAATCAAAGAAAAAATGATATAACATAAATTAAGATTAGAACATTTTTAATTAAAAGAATAGGAAGGTTTAGAGGGTGATTAAAGTGGAGAAGGCACCAAGGGAGGGGGCAAGGTAAATAAGGGAGGGCCCAAAATCAATGGGTGAGATGGTAAATGACAGGTTTCTGGGATTGGTTAAGCATGTAACCATCTTCCCTATAAAAATTATTAGGGCTTTTCTTGATTTCAAGGGCTTCTCAAATAATACGAGAGTTATAAAATGGTACCACTGTTAGGATTTTTTATTGATAAAAAAAAATTAAGTGCTTGGTCTTATAAGAGTGTTCAATGATGGCAGACTTTGAAAGACGATTATCGCTGGCATCAAATATGTATTCCTTGAGGCAGGGTTTGAAAGGACGACCAGTTTTCCCAATATAAGATTTACCTCAAGAATTGGGAATTTGATAAACCCTTGATCCTAGCATGGGATCTAATATGTCTTTGGCTAATCGGAGCAATTGTTTGAGGGTTTTATGGGGTTTAAATATAATTTTATGTTATTCTTGGCCGATATCTTTGCAATAAGATCAATTGTTCCTTTAATGTACTTGGCCACAAGAGGGAGAGGGATTTGAATTGGTGGATCTAGGGTGAGTAACATAATGGAAAACTTTAAATATTTGAGCAAAGGAATAGCCATTTGCTTTGAAATTCTTGAGCAGATGGGATTTTTCAGCTGAAAGAAACTGGGGAGTAGAGATTTTTAGAGCTCTGGAGATGAGGGTTTTGAGAATACATGACTTTTGGGATGGGTGGTGATGAGAAAGGGCTTGGTGATAACGGTCACTGTGAGTATTTGTTCGACAGACTTGATGGGAGAGGGAGCCATTGGGGAGGCGAGTAACAAGGACATCTAATAATGTAAGGGATTTATTAGATTCAATTTCCATAAGGAACTGGATATAAGGAGAGATGATATTAAGATGGGAATGAAAGGAGATAAGCGCAAGTTGACTGTGTTTCCAAATGAAAAAGGTGTCATCAACAAACTGGAACCAACGTTTGGGTTTGAGATGCCAAGAATTAAGAGATCTGATTTCAAAGTGTTCCATAAAGATGTTTGCATTGAACGGAGAAAGGGGGGATCCAATAGTTGTACCTTCTATCTACTCATTCCCCACGCCCCCAAACACCTTAAATTTATGGTCAACCTAGAATTCATAAGCAAGATGTTCCACTCCATCCTATAGGAGCTCCCACCCATGCATTGAGCCAATATCTAGCCACCAATCTTCAACAATTTGTGGGCTCCACTTCCTCATACATTAAGGATTTTGTTGATTTCATTGAAAAGACCAAAAACATCATGATTGATGAGAATGAATTATTGGCCAGTTTTGACATTATTTCCCTTTTCACCAAGATCCTAGTCTCCAAAGATTTAAACCTGATCTCCCATTTAGTAGATTTTGAAACCCGAAACCTGATCCAAATTTGCCTCAACTCCACTTTCTTCTATTTTAAATATACCATCTATGAGTGGAGAAAAGATGCACCTATGGGCTCCCCCCTTTCTCTGGTTGTTGTAAACATATTTATGGAACACTTTGAAACCAGAGCTCTTAGTTCTTGGCATATCAAACCCAAATGATGGTTCTGATTTGTTGATGATACCTTTGTGATTTGGCAACAAAGTTGACTTGCGCTTGACGCTTTTCATTCCCATCTTAATAACATCTCCACTTATATCCAATTCATTATGGAAATTGAATCTAATAAATCCCTTATGTTCTTAGATGTCCTCATTACCTTCCTCCCCAATGGCTCCCTCTTCCATCAAGTCTATAGAAAAGGATTCATAATTATTGTTATCTCCACACCCTTTCTCATCACCTTTCATCCCAAAAGTCAGGTGTTCTCAAAGCCCTCGTCTCAAGAGCTCTAAAAATCTTTGCTCCCCAGTGTCTTTCAGCTAAAAAATCCCATTTAGTCGAGGCTTTCAAAGCCAATGGCTATTCCTTTGCTCAAATCTTTAAGGCTTTCCATTTTGTTGCTCACCCCAGATCCACCAATTCTAATCCCTCTCCCTCTTGTGGCCAAGTTACCCTTCCATACATTAAAGGAACCATTGATCTTATTGCAAAGATCTCAGCCAAGAATGACATAAAAAGAAGTATTTAAACCCCAGAAAACTCTCAAACTATTACTCTGATCAGCCAATGACATATCAAATCCCATGCTAGGATCAGGGGTTTATTAGAGTGGTTGTTCTTGCGGTAAATCTTATATTGTCCTTTCAAAGTCTGCCTCAAGGAACACATAGTTGATACCAACCATAATCATCTTTCAAATTCTTCCATAACTGAACACTCTTGTAAGTCCAAGCACTTAATTTATTTCAATCAATAAAAAATCCTAGCCTATGTACCATTCTATAGCTCTCGTATTATTTGAGAAGCCTTCGAGATCGAGAAGAACCCTAATAATGTTAATAGGGAGGATAGTTGTAGGCTTATCCAATCCTAGAAACCTATCATCTACCATCTCACCGATTGATTCTTGGCCCTCCGTTGTTTACCTTCTCCTCCTCGCTTGTTGCCTTCTCGACTTTAATCACTCACCTTCTTATCATTTTAATTAAAAATGTTCTAATTTTAATTTATGTTAAATCATTTATTATTCAATTCAAATTTTGGTCATCATAGCAAATTCTTATTTTATTGTCTAATTTTTAATTTTACAAATTCCTTATTTTATATCTTAACTATAATTTTTTTACTATCTAATTTTATATTAACAAAAATTTAATTTTATTAATTATTATGCTTATGTTCAATTAGTACTTTAATTTTTGTTTTGTTTTGTTTTCAGGCTTCTGTGATCCATAATGAATTAAACAAAGTCTTTTGGTAGAAATTACATAAGAGAAATTTTTGGCCATTTCGAGCCAACAAGTGTGGTTCATCATGAGAACCAGATGAGGAGGCAAACCATGGAAAAGGCTTAAATAGAGAGCAATGTAGAGATCAAAATTTCAAGTAATGACTATATTTTAACAATAATAGTTAAATTATGATATTAATTTATTAATATATTAAAGCAAATATTATTAAGTAATGGCTATATTAAACGACTAGTTTTGAA